>OY744477.1:120285334-120482206 GCA_963556175.1 Tipula confusa
AACAAAACCGAAGAAGTGGATGGAATGTTAGTTATAACAGACTCGACCCGGTTGCAGATACCTAAGCGATCGATAGTTAGTATTTTTTTGTGGCGAAGGGAAAAGAAGGATACGTCAGTAGTGAAAGAATTAGTCCGGTTTCCCGGTAGCCAATATTCAAACTACTGCTAATTAGCACAGAACAATAACAATTATAATGAACTGCTCTGCATTCTGTCATCTTTTATCAGGAACTCCAATCTGTAACCATTTTTCTGTAATCTTGCAATGTTTCTCTGAAAAAAAATCTATTAATGGGCTAATTTCTGCAAGCTGTAGGCTGTAATAAATTGAATTAGTTTCCGCTTGTAATTTACAATTAAATTATAAAAATATAACAAAAATAACACATAAAAAATATTAAAATAAAAATTTAACAAAGTATAATATATTTTAAAATATCAAAAATATAAACTTCATAAAAAATATAGAAAATAAAAAAAATATAAAAAGTATAAAAAATATAACAAATATACAATATATAAAAAAAAAAAAAAACAAAAAATATAAAAAATATTAAAATATAAAATATATATGAAAATACAAAAAATATAAAAATATAAAAAACTTAGATACAAAATAGATTAAAAAATTTAAAAATATAAAATATATAAAAACATAAAATATATTAAAATATAAAAAATATAAAAATTTAAAAAAACTTATAAACACAAAAAATACAAAAATAATAAAAATAATTCAACATTTTAACATTTACATCCCCCCCCCTCCCGCAGAAACATACGAAAGCCATTTCCATCCACAAACCCAGCAAATCATCCCTCCTGCCAATCATAGATAAAACAGCTTGCCTCCACGTCCAGAAAAAATCTCAACAAAAAAAATAATTAGCATTTTCGTGATGTAGAAAAAATATGTCAAAATTCCAGTACCCACGACATTAAAACGACTCAAATTCTAAAACACATTCTAATTCCAGAAAAACAACGCTAACAAAACATACCATTCAAAATCGAACCACCCTTCAACCCATTACGATTATCAACAAACATTTACAACTAATATCAAAAAGCCGACCAAAAGTATACCCTTTTGGCAAACCCCCTCCCGATCGCGAGACTGAATAATCCAAATCAACCGCGATACCCATGTCCATACGCCTCGCAAGCACATCAAATTGGGAACACGCATTGATTCGAAAGGGGTACTTCCAAACAATTGATCAAATCGAACAAATAGTAAACTCTGTCTGTTGTGATTCTTGCCGTATGTGGCCATTATCGTGCATCAAGAGAAATTCTGATCCAAATTGTGATGATAATGGAAGCACGATAGATTTCAGTATTTAATTGATGTAAGTGACTGCCGATAAGTTACCTTCTGGAAAAAACGAGATCAGTTCTTTTACCAATCATAATTCCAACCCATACCATAACAGAACCTCCACTGTATCTGTGCACTTCTTGTACAACATTTAGCCTCTTGGCGTTACCAGGCTGTCTCTATATTTTTGTTCTCGTAGTATCTAATACTAGGATGAAATCTGAATACTCACTTGTCAGAGAACAAAACTTTGAACTCAGTTCTCCTTCTATCCAATTTCTATGATTTTGCCACCAATAATTTCTAAGCTCTCAATTTTCATGTCGAATCGCTAGACATCTCAACGGGCGGCGAGCGTGGAGGTTCTTTTTGTGTTGACGATTCCTGATGTTTTGGTCACTAATATAAATGTTTACATTCGTCCTCAAGCGTCAATGTGATTGTCGGGCAGGTAAAGTTGGCCCTGTGCTGAAATTGTTACGTTTTTCTCGACCTGGACGCTGCGTGTACGGACTCTTTGTCATACATTGCCTTTATCATAATCTACATATAACGCTCCGTTTATTGCTGAACTTTATATTTCTACACAAAATTTTAAATTTCCAAATTTTAAAATCTATCTTTTAGGAGCTATAACTGAATAAAGTCTGAGATAACATTTCAACTCAAATAGACTAAAACAATTTTTTCGATAAAACAATAACCGGTTTTACCGTTATCCCTAAAATTTGTTGATATTGTATGTGCAATCGATGTATATTTTAGAAACAAAAAACCAAATGAAAATCGAACCAAATTCAAGGGGATGACAACCTAAAAACCATGTGATCCTTGTAAACTTCTGGCTAAGGTTCCACGTATACTACAATTTTGGTAAAACATAAGATCAAAATAAAAATCAGTAAATAATATAGCTGCTTAAAACTTAGATGGTGGATGCAAATGTTGTCGTTCTTCAAAACTACAATTTGGTCAGTCAACAGAAACGAGAACACATCAAAACAGGCGGCGTAGCTATCTTCGAGAGAAACGCTGCACTTACAAATGCCATCAAATAAAGCAAAACAGATATGCGCGGCCGGACTTGGAATTTACGATATCACATGATTACTGGTGTCTATATACATTTCTTCCGGAACCATCACCAATAGTTTGAAATTATTCCTACTGAAATTTCTGATGGCATACACAGCCAAAGTAGCTAACGCATTTGAAATAATCAAACAACAGAAACTGCACGAGATACCAAAATTGTTAACCGTAGAATTCAATTTAGATACATGTCCTGGTAAAAATAACGAATGGTTCATCGAATTTATAAAAGATCTTAAATTACAAATCCACAACGATCCGGCTCAACCTACTACACTTGGTGGAACCGCCATAGATCACATTTTCAACAAACATCTGTTCCAACTCAAGAGCGTAAACTACACGACTTACTTCTCATACCAAAATCCGCGTCAGGTGGTTCAGGTGGAGCTTAAACCCCGCAAATTTTTATTTTCTATTTCATTTATTTTAGTTAAAATCGGTAAAAAAAAAAACGGGAAAAGTTACTTAATTAATAAATGACTAGCTATATAGTAATACTCCCACTAATATTATTTGCTCAACGTCACGAGAGCGAATGCTAGATTAAATATTTTACGAATAGTGATTTGTTTTTTATTTATTGTATTTTGAAAATGATGTTTATCAAAACCAACATAACTGTTTTATACAAACCGTGCTGTACCATATGATATACAAAAAGTACACTAAGAGTAGGTGTATTAGTGTCAAAAGAAACAAAAAAGTACAGTAGAAACCAGAACCATCTAACCTACAAGCCGTATTGTTTGCATACTCATGCTATACAAAAATATATACTTTGATTGTATTGTAAATAAAAATCGTGTAGGGATATGATCGCGATTATATTATAAAAAAAAGAAATATTCACATACCAATACAAAAGAGATTAAGAAAGAGAGTAAAAATTGTCAAAAAACAAAAAACAAAAATTTTAAAAGACATTATTGGAGTGAGGTTATTTTTTACAACATACAAATTAGTTTTGCCGGTTTGATTTAGCAGATTCGCAGGTAAGTGTAACGTTATTTTTTATAATATGTATATAAATTAGTGATAATATAAATCTTGATTTTTTTTGATTATATAAATTGACAATTTCGGTTTGAGATTGGTAAATTAATTAATTTTTGTATTAATTTTCGGGTAAATTATAGTTGATAACAAATTATCGTTGTTTGTATTTACGGTTAAAATTCGGTCGAGTGCCCTTATTTAGGATTTGTTAATATCGTTAGTTAGTTTTGCACAATTTTGTGATAAAGGCCGTGTTCATTGTGATATTTTATTAGTGATATTAGAGTAAAATTTAATTCGTTTATTTTAAAGCTTTATTTTGGCTGACTGGGTACTCTGGTCCAATATTTTAATTTATTTGTAATTCAAAAGTATGTAAGTATGTTTCGTTATTGCTGCGTGCCAAAATGTAAACCTGATCTATCAGAAAATACTAAAATCCCTATATTTTCATTTCCGTATACCGATGACATGAATTTGAAGTGGTTGAATGCTATCGGTCGTACAAATTAGAAACTTGCCAAACTTTCACGAGTATGTATTAGGTATATTTAAGAAGAAGATTTCGCTGTGATTCCTAATAAAAAACTTAAATTATATCAATTAAATATTGATGCGGTGCCATCTTTTTGTTTGCCATAATTTCAACCACAATTACATCAATTAAATGGTAGCGCACCAACAATTCAACCACATCAAAAAGAATGCTAATACACAGTTCTCCAAGCAGCTAGGTAAAAAATTCATAATCGGAGGTGACTTCAACGCTAGACATACAGACTGCGGATCAAGACTAACAACACTTAAAGGGAAAGAGCTTCATCAAGCAATAATTAAATACAACTGGAACTGGCATTCTACTGGAAAACCAACTTATTTACCCAGCAATCAAAATAAAACACCAGACCTTATTGCCATTTTATAACAATAAAAATCCTTGCTGATTATATACAAGTGCAGGAACGATTTGACTCTACATCTGACCATTCCTCTATTTTAATGATAATAAGTGATACAATAATTACAAATGACAAGCAGCCAATATTAACAAATAAATATACTGACTGGAAATATTTTAGGAATGAATTAAACAATAACATCATTTTAAACACACAACTTTCATCAAAAGAAACATTAGAACAAGAGGTGGCTCGTCAAAGAAATTATTAAAAGCTCGTCAAAGAAATTATATCACTAGTTATAGAGAAAAGAAGTGCCTGCAGGGAATGGCAACGTGCACGAGACCCAGCTGCCAAAAATAGATTAAATAATTTAACACAACGAATACGTATAGAAATACGGGCATTTAAAAATAAATCAATAAATTCATACCTACACTATCTCACCTATGATAAAGATAGTGACTATTCTTTGTGGAAAGCAACCAAATATCCGAAAAGGCCAGTTATGCACATACCACCAATAAGAACATAATGGTCGCCTGGCTAAAACCAAAGAAGAAAAAGTAGAAAGGTTTGTGGATCATCTCGGGAGTACCTTTCACCCCAATTTAACAACACTTAATCAACAGAATATACTGATTAAAAACCATACAACCATCCTGAGGCAGAAAATTAGCTAATGCTAAAGAAGTGAAGCAAGAAATAAAGAATCATGTAGTACTTAAAAAACCACCAGGATATGACTTGATAACTGGAGAGATTCTTAAACAACTACCTAATAAAGCTATTAAAAAAATATTGGACATGGCTTCCTTCAGACTCCGTTATGTCCCTCTATCTTGGAAATTTGCGGAAGTGATAATGATACCTAAAACAAGTAAGCCATCAAGTAAATTACAAGCAACCTCGTACAGGCCAATATCACTTATTCTCATTATGTCAAAATTGTTTTAAATACTATTATTAAAACGAATTAAACCAGAAGTTAAAAAATCAGGAGCTGTTCCCTCCCATCAGTTTGGATTAAGAGAGAAACACTCCACAATCGATCAAATCAATAGAATAACAGATTCATTAGGAAAATCCTTAGAGGAAAAACCGATTTGTTCAGCCATATTTCTGGATATAGCCCAAGCATTTGACAAAGTCTGGCTAGATGGTTTAATATTTAAATTGGAGAAAACTCTGCCATTTGAGTATTGCGAACTGTTAAAATCATACCTGAAAAGAAGATACTTTAGAGTTAAACAAGAAGGAACTTACTCCAACATAAAAGGAGCTAAAACAGGAGTCGAGCAGAGGAGTGTCTTAGAGCCACTCTTTTTCGTACTGTTTACAAGCGACTTAACACAGACGAGTAATACAACTACCACCACTTTTGCCGATGACACTGCAATTCTAGCTGTTGGTGACACAATCGGTGAAGTCACTTTCTTTTATCTTTGGGCAGATAGAAGCAGTTACCCATAATTTTATCGCTATAGAAAAATAAGAGTTGAAGCGCTGGACAACTCAAAAATTGAATAAGACCAGTTTTAAAGGATTAATTTAATAAAGCCTAAATCTTTTTCTACTAGCGGTTGACTAACCGCGTTTGGTCAACTGGAAAGCCACTTATAACTTGACCCTTAACAAAAACCTGGCGATAAAAAATTCATATCAATTCAGATATCAAGCACCTTACTTTTTTTATCAGAATTAAATTTTTTACATTGCGGCGATTTTTTACGTGCATAGGTGTTAATACTGACATCTATATTAAGATGATAGCACTAATGATGGGAGAGTTCTGAAAATGATGGTGTATGAAATATTTAGAAATGGCCTCTAAATTTGAATGTAGCTATATATATATATAGTAAAACGAATTTCTTACTTTTTTGTATTGTAATGCAATAAAAAATCAACTAAAACCTTATAAAGGTTATAATTGTATTTTAGGTAAAGGTGTGTTTAATACATTAAAAGCCACCTATTAATAGCAATAAGAAATAAAATTGTTATAGTAATTTAATTTTGTAAAAGCCAAATTCTTTGATCGCTGAACCCTTAAAAATACTTAAGGGAACATCATACATTGTTCAAGTGGCCGCAAGACAAAATTGCAAATTTTAAATTAAATTTATAAAAAAAAAAATGTACTTACCACACCTTCACCAATATGATGTACAGAACACGGCACCATTGCCGTCGAACCAATTTGTGACGTAATCACCGTATAATTTTCAGTACCAAAATACATGTTATTTACATTGAATTCGTGAAAACTATGATCCAAATGATTTAAAACATGATCGCCATTATGATCCATATCATGCCGATGTCCCATACCATCGTCATCATCATCATCATCATCGTCCACAATATCATCATTATCATCACTAAAATCATCGAGATTATCTACATTAATATCCTGATAAATTAATTTATTATAGTTTTTAGTTTTATTTGTTAGTGGTGACGTCACAAAAAATTCAGTATAATTATTTTTAATTTTCGGATAATTATATTTTTTATTATGATTATAATTATAACTGTTATTTAATTTTAATGATAATGGTCTATGATAATAATTGCTATTACTAAAACTATTATTATTACTATTATTATTATTATTACTATTAATATCACTTATGTTTAAATTATTTATAGGTGGCACATAATTATTATTCATTTGTTGTGTTAAATTTTTATTTAAATTTAAAAACTGTTTAACTAAATTAAATTCACTTTCGTTGTTGAATTTTGGTTGTTTCTGTTCATAATTATTATGTTTCATTAAAATTAATGATAATGGTGTTGGTAATATGTTTGTTGATGATAATAACGCTGATGTTGATGGTATTAAATCGGTTGATGGTGTTGTCACTGTTAAAAATTGTGATTGTGATGTTGATGATGATGAATTCAGTGTTATATTCACAATTTGTCGTAGTAATGTCGTTGATGACGATGTCGATGTTGGTGATGGTAATGGTGGTGGTGGTGGCGGTGTTATATTAACCACTGTCGATAAACCTAAAAATAAAATAAAAAGAGAAATATTATTATGTTTACAAATTTACATAGTAGCATATTTTTACATGTGAATAATTTATGTAATAAAATATTTATTTATTTATGGATAAGCTTATGTTGATAACATAATTATTAAGTGAATTATTATGTTATCAATTTTTTATTCTGCGAACGATTACTGTTTTTTATGGTGATGTTGAATTATTTCATAAATTATAACAGGAAACTAATTAAATTAGAGCACGTGATATGTTAGTGGAAATAATTACGGGGCACTAAGAGACATGTTCATCACATACAAACGAACAGAATATCCTTAGAAGTTCACTGCAGTAGTTTTTGCCTCTCGTAGGAGACTAACATAAAAAATTGGAGTTAATAGTTCGATGAAAAAATTGCTGATATAGGTAAAATATTGGTTATACGAACCTGGATTAAGGGCGCCTGAAACTTGTAGGATTACCTACAAGACTCTAAATATATGTCTCTAGAGGTAATAAAAGATTAAGGTTACATTTAGGAAACCAACCCCCGTTCTGATTATGTGAACGCTCTATGGGCGGTATTAAAAATGTTGGTTATCAGTGCTGTCTAGGCGATTTTGTGCAGTGTAAGAATTAAACCCAAAAATGATGAGGAGTGTCGTCTTGCTGTCTAGCAACTAAATATAGCCTTAATAAAGAAACGTGAATACGTTTTACAGTCGCACGGAAAAGCAAAGCGGTCCTTGCTATGAGAACCGATAAGCGAATTAGTAGACGGAAAAAGCGTTAGTGAACTTCTTTAAAGGAGTAACCATACTGCACCATATCTAGGTTTATTGCCATTCAAGACCAGCGTGGAAACCTCCGTGTAAACATCGATGTAGTGCTCGATACATCGAAGGAGCATGTCTCTGATCTACTGAATGTTCAATAATTGTCAAATGCTATATTGGAATAGAGATCGCTCTAAATGCGAAAAATATCCCGGAATAGCTCTCTTTTGCCCAGCCTACAAATTAATGTCTTACATAGTATTAGAGAGAATCTCGCCCCTTTCGGAGGAAATTGTAAATGACAACCAAGGAGGATTTCGTCCGAATCGGTCAGTCACTTATCAAGGTTTTTCCCTAAGGATGATTATTTCTAAATACTATGAGACATCTCGTGACTTACATCAGGTTTTCTCGGACTGCCAACAAGCCTATAACTCAATCCATCGGGATAGCTTCTAGTTTGCTTTGCGATGTCTGGGAACTCCTAAAAAATATGTGCGTTTATGTAAAATGACAGTAATAAAGTCACAATGTGGTGTCAAATATGAGAACCAGCATCAGGAATGTTTGGATTTAGTTTTGGTGTACAACCAGGAGACATTATGTCCGCTATACTTTATCATCTCGTCTCATGTCTAACGTCCACTGCTAAAGTCGAAATACCACGCAAATGCCGACAAGATGATAATAGTACAAAGGGTTTATCCGACCCGTTGTCATGTGTGGGTGTAACAGTTGGACCCTGATAAACAAGTATGAAAAATGAATAATGATATTAAAGAGAAAAATCATGCACATATATGGTCCCAAACGCGATGACAACGAAACTTTCCCAGTTTTCCTGAACCATAAGATCAGGAATTTAATGAAATATCCTGAGCTCGTTCATGAAATAAAAGAACAGCGGATACACTAAAGAGCTGTCATTCGGCAGAGGTCGCTGTTGACGTAATGGTTCCTCGGGGTAGAGAAAAATTTATCTCCTTCGGGTTGGGTACCCTTTAACCATTGTATTATTCTTATTATTATGTTATTATATTATTATATTATTATATTATTATATTATTATATTATTATATTATTATATTACTATATTATTATATTATTATATTATTATATTATTATATTATTATATTATTATATTATTATATTATTATATTATTATATTATTATATTATTATATTATTATATTATTATATTATTATATTATTATATTATTATATTATTATATTATTATATTATTATATTATTATATTATTATATTATTATATTATTATATTATTATATTATTATATTATTATATTATTATATTATTATATTATTATATTATTATATTATTATATTATTATATTATTATATTATTATATTATTATATTATTATATTATTATATTATTATATTATTATATTATTATATTATTATATTATTATATTATTATATTATTATATTATTATATTATTATATTATTATATTATTATATTATTATATTATTATATTATTATATTATTATATTATTATATTATTATATTATTATATTATTATATTATTATATTATTATATTATTATATTATTATATTATTATATTATTATATTATTATATTATTATATTATTATATTATTATATTATTATATTATTATATTATTATATTATTATATTATTATATTATTATATTATTATATTATTATATTATTATATTATTATATTATTATATTATTATATTATTATTATTATATTATTATATTATTATATTATTATATTATTATATTATTATATTATTATATTATTATATTATTATATTATTATATTATTATATTATTATATTATTATATTATTATATTATTATATTATTATATTATTATATTATTATATTATTATATTATTATATTATTATATTATTATATTATTATATTATTATATTATTATATTATTATATTATTATATTATTATATTATTATATTATTATATTATTATATTATTATATTATTATATTATTATATTATTATATTATTATATTATTATATTATTATATTATTATATTATTATATTATTATATTATTATATTATTATATTATTATATTATTATATTATTATATTATTATATTATTATATTATTATATTATTATATTATTATATTATTATATTATTATATTATTATATTATTATATTATTATATTATTATATTATTATATTATTATATTATTATATTATTATATTATTATATTATTATATTATTATATTATTATATTATTATATTATTATATTATTATATTATTTTAGTTAAAAAAGCGAATCCACTGCTTAGCAGGATTTAAAGTAAATGCTAAGTTACTGAAGGTTGAGCATCATAGGATCGCAACAACTTATTTACTGCGTCTTATCATATTGAAACAACTTCTAACATTAAATCCAAATATCCTCAAGAGAGCCGATGATAATGTCATTGGAATCAATCATTTTAAATCCAAAAATAGCCTTTTAGCCCGAATAAGATAAATGTTATATTGAAATCGGGTTTTCTAGATTAGAGCTGGCCCTTACCAAATCAACGATTTGGCTCTAACGGTTTTGGTCCCAACTTTACCCTTCATATTGTTTTAGACCACAAAAAGAAGAGAAGACTTGCTCTACCCCAAGAATCAAGAATCACTCAACTTTGCATCTATCAAATGATTGCTCGCCTCTCAGATATTTCCACACCCTTTGATTCAACTTGCAGAACGTGACTGAACTTTCGTACTTGTTGTTCTTTTATTTAAGGAACGATACCAAAAGTTTTCACTAAATTCCCGATCTCGTGGTTTAAAGAAACCATCGTCAACATATTTACTGATTACGATATAGTAAATAATGCATTTCTCTCGCAATGAGTAATAGCCGATTTAAATTCAACAAATTTTTCATCTTAAAAAAACCGTGACATTAGATTGAAAATTTATTCAAACCAAACCGAGAAAAAATTTCTTCTTGTAAAAATAAAAAGATGAAATCCGAGATCCAAACCCAAAACGTACACTCTTTGTGTACGATCGAAATATCATACGTCATCGATATTTCATAATTTGGTTTTCTATAAAATTTTTACTATATTCTACCAAAATTACACATATACATACATAGGAAATTATTAAAAAAATTCAAACTATGTAATTTTATTTTAAAAATGATAATTACTGAATATAATTAAAGATTTGGTTTAAATATAGATATAAAAAAAATTGAGGTTATGAATGATTTTCAATCCAAAAATTCAAATCAAAAAATCCATATTTTACATGTGTTCTTATGGTATATCGTAAAATGTATGGCCCTAATTATATTAAGCTCAGCTAAAAATGTGTCCGATCATTGCGGCTTTGTTATTTAGGAGGCTTTGGTGTAATGCATATCAAAGCTATAAAGTCTAATTACAACTTAAACTGTGAGATCTATCGATTGGCCAATAATTTACTCTCAATAATTTGTTAAGTAGTAGGTGGTAATCAAGGTTAAAAAAAAATTCATGGAAAAACTGAGGGTATCTAACTACATCAACAAAATAAACAACATTAAGTATTAATTTTGTATACTTGTTGTATTTAGATCCGAGAATTTAATAAACTCATCAAATGGAATAAAGAAATTAATTTGTTTCTCTTGCATGAACGCTTATAATTTTCAGAATTCGATTTCTTAATAAATCTATCGTTAAACTGTCAATATTATGTTTTTAAATTAATTCAAATATAATGGCAACAAATTATTTAGCATGTTACGTAAACAAGACATTTTCGTGGAAATGGAAAAACGATTTTTTCTCCTACAGTACGTACGAACAGTGGGACGACATAAACAATTTGTTTGTCACATTATTCCTATTTAAAAATGAAATTTACAAAAATATTTAAAATATCGAAGTTTTAAAAAATTAAAGCTTAAATTTTGATTGAAAAACTTTTAAACTTTAGATAAATTATAAATTTTATTTTTGTAATTATAGTAAGATCTTAAAAAGTAAATTTTATATTTTATATCAATCATTTTTCAATACTTAAAGCTTAAAATTATCGAACTTTCCCTTCATTAAATATTAGTAAAACAGACCGAAAAGCTTTTATATATTTATACATTTTTTTTGTTTTTTTTTGAATTTTCACTTGCGGTCATATTTAAACGTGTTACAAATTTAAAGCGTAAATTTGTGAAAATATCGCAAATTAGCAGCGACATTACATCTAATCCGAAAGCCAATAATGTTCGAAATAAATACATTTTTTTTTATGTAATCCGTCGTAATCCGTACGATAACGATACAAATGATTTGTCTCTAAAATTTAATGTATTGCAGTATCGAGAAAAAATTTGTTTTGTTGATGAACTCAATTAATTTTCAATCAGACCAATTCAAAGTATGTAGTCCTTCTATTTAAGCTCTTGATTGGCTTAAAAAATTTTTTTTTGGATGAAAATAAAATTATTCTACTCGTATACTCATACTTCATTCCCAGTTGTTGTATGGATACATTTATGATATACTATTTACATTTCCCCTGCATTATCTTCTGACAATTTTTTTTGGACCATTTGTAAATTTTTAAGCAGATAAGTGCAAAGATTTTTCAAAATCCTAGGGTATAGCCCATACCGTTTCTGAATATATGGTCAATTTTAGCACAGGGCAAAAGCTTTGCACCCGGTAAATAACAAACAAACGGAAAAATCGTTCAAGTGAAAGCAAGAAGAGCAATAATCTAATAGTGACACTTACGCAGCTTTCGAACCCAATAAACTTTTTGGTTCGATACAATTTTTTTGTTATTCAAAAATCTTTTTTTATTGAACAATATGATATTTTTTTAGAACTTTTATTTTAATTAAAATAAAATGAAACTAAAAATGGAAACCAATTCGATTTGGAAGCTAATTTTAAAATTTAATATCTTTCATAAAATTCGATAAATAATTTAATTACTGAACATGAAAAATTATTAAAGAAGCGCCAAATCGACAAAAAGATCGCGGTGTACGATAAAACTAAAATTATGTGCATCGGGTAATTCTACAGTTTACGTGGATATATTTTTTAATTCACACAGTAACCTTAATTTTTACTTTCAATTGTAACTTTTCTGACGTTTATTATGAAAAATTATTTTGTTTAAGGTTCGTTGCTCCTAGCAACGCTACTTGTTCGTGAACATCGAATTCAGATAGAATTAAATTATTATTAGGAGAATAATTCAAATTAGAAACTAATCTTATTAATACAAAGGTAATAAATATTTCAACTACATAATGTAAAAAATTGAGTTATTCTACTAATAATAATTAAATTCTATCTGAATTCGATGTTCACGAACATTCCGGCGGGGTTGACTTTATTGAGTCAAAATAAGGTAACAAGCAGGATAACTTATTAATGGGTCGCTTCATCATGCCCACCTTTGTTTTAAGAGTGACAACTCGTACTGCTGAATCTTTGCCTGGATGAAGTTATATTACTCGGCCAATCATCCATTTAGATGGTGGTAGAGTATTGTCCATAATAATAATGATGCCGTCTAGTTTCAAATTGTTTGTTGTCGTTTTTCATTTATGACGTTGTTGAAGTGAGAGATGATATTCAGAACGCCATCGTCGCCAAAAGTGTTGGCTCATTTGTTGTAAATGTTGCCATTGTGATAATGTATAGATCCTTTTAAATATGTCAAATCCCTTTCTGGCATTAGTGTTAAAGAATGTCCGATTAAAAAATGACCTGGCGTTAATGCATCTAAATTATCGTTCGAAGGGCATAATGGTCTTGAATTCATCATCCCATCTATCTGAACTACCAGTGTTAGTCATACGTAAGTATTGTATCCCCAATCACCCTTCTTAGATGATACTTCATGGCCTTGACTGCAGCTTCCCACACTCCACCAAAGTGTGGAGAAGCCAGTGGAATAAAATGTCATTCTGTGCAGATGAATACTGTTGTATTTCTAATGACATCATCGAATTTGCGATCTCCTGTAATTCCTTTGCTGCGGCCTACAAAGTTTGTCCCATTATCACTAAAAATCGATTTGCATATACCACGTATTGCCTGAAAACGTCTTAATACTGCTAATCAATCGCAATCTTAGCATTTTTAGCAAAGCGATGCCCCCAACCCAGTTGGCATAATTGTGGTTGCTAGTGAGGTCTTTATTGTATTCACTATCCTTGTAAGCAAAAGTGCACCATTTAACTCTAATCTTGGAACACTTACGCCGACAATATTAATTTTATAATGGTCACCAATCTTTACTCTTCTGTATACCACGGCTCCATATGCATTTTCCGAGGCATTCGAAAACCCGTGAAGTTTAAACACCATTTGTGAACTAAGGCTTAACTAACGACTAACCTTGTTTTCTTCGAGCATTTTCATTTCCGTACGAAATTTTACCCAATTATCTTGTACGTTTGTCATCCCATTCTAGTTTCTCTAGCCATAACTGTTGAAAAAGTATATTTACTGCTTTAGTGGTAGGGGATAGCCAGCCCATTGGGTCGAACAGTCTTGATGCTTCTGATAGAAGCGTCCGTTTGGTATGGATAGAGCAGTCATCAAGTAAAACCTTAAACTGGAAATGATCCAATCCGGGATTAAATTGGAGTCCCAAAGCCTTAACTGTCGTATCATCCTTTTCCTGGATACTATGGTCTTATATTTCTTTAATGTTTTCTGGAAGTGACCTTATCAGTTCCACATCATTCGACGTCCATTTTCTTAAAGGAAATTTTCCTCGTGCCACCAATGCAATAAGTTGATTAAATCATCCATGTAAAAATCTTTAGAAATGATTTCTGCTGCCTCCGGATATTGATCTTTATAGTCCTTGGCCAATTGGTGTAACGTTTGCGTTGCTAAAAACGGCTCTAATGATGTTCCATACATCACTGTTCGAAGTCGTTATCTTTTAATTTCATCAGTAGACTAGGTTTGCCTTAAGATCTTTTGAAACACAGTGTCTTCATCTCGAATCCATATCTGGCGAAACCTTTTTTCGATATCTGCTGTAAAAATGATTTTATGCTTTGGGAATCGTATTAAAATATTAAACTAAAATACTTATAAATCTTGGATTGTTGGTCCAACCGAAAGAATATCATTTAACGACTTTCCGTTTGATGTCACGGCTGAACCATCAAATACGACACGTGTCTTTGTTGTCGTACTTGACTGTTTAAATACAGCATGATGCGGTAAATAAAACCCTTCTGATGTTTTAAGTCTATCCTCAGCCTTATAGCATAGGTCTTCATACCCCTTATATGCTTCATTTAGTTCTTCATTTTTCCGGTTTGTTTTTAATAGATGTAAGTCGTTTTATTGCCATTTCTCTTGATTGGTCTAGTTGGTAGACTAACTATATATCAATCATCGGTTGCTTTAGCTACTGTCCTGTTATAGTAGTCAATGCAGGTGTTTTCTTCTTGTGTTAGAGCCATATCTTCATGTATCTCCTCAATCTTCCAAAACCGTCGTAAACTGGCATCAACATTTACTAATAGACTCGTGTGACATGAATTGTCTTCTCTTTTGTTATTACTTCCACCAGCAACAATCCAACCGAACCTAATATTTTGTGCTATAACCTTGGAATCATTTCTAATTTGCCCATCACATATGACATCGAAAAAATAATCATTTCCAATAAGAATGTCAACCTTCCTTGGTTTAAGATATTCTGGATCAGCCATTTGTAAATTAGCTAATTGAGCTAAACCAGACTGTTCTACTATTTTCGATGGTGCATAATAACTGATATTAGTTATTAACATTGGAACTAATTCGTAGTTCTGTCATACCTCTCGTCATACCTGCGTTAGTTTCACTAACACCTATTATAGAAATGCGACAAGTGCTTCTTGGCAAGCGTAAACCATCTACTTGTGATTCTGTTACGAACGAAGTCTGAGATCCAGAGTCTAAAATAGAGCGGCATGTTTTCCCTGACTTCCTAAGCTCGCACTTCCGCAGTTGGTAATAGTGCCTTTGGTACGATACTAGTATATAACATGTTGGTTGCATAACAATTGGCTTCGCTTGGCATTGACTGTCCTTATGGGTTGGCCTTGTAATGGTCTGTGTCACTTGTGGGTTGCATTTTCGGAATATGTAGCGTATTGTGCCGCTTATTACATCTTGCCTTGGATTTGCATTGGTATGCTTGATGTTTAGTGCTGAGACAATTAAACAGATGCCATTTGCCTTAACCAACTGCCTACGATCTGTAATACTGCGATTTATAAAATGCTGACAACTATATAATTTGTGTTCCACTTCTAAACTTTGACTATTTGGAGTGAATCCATACGAATGATCAGAAAATCCAAAAACTCTTAAAACTTAGGGAAATCCTTTTCTGCAGTTGCCACTCGCCACATTTGTTGGGTCTCCGGATCTAATTTCTGAAAGGACCAAGGGTCCCGTTGTTCTGCCTCTGGTCCAATCGCTTTAAGCCCACGAACTACTTCATCGCATTTGTCTTGAACTTTGACAACATTTGTTGATATGGCTTTATTGATGGTCGATTGTTCGATGAATGATTGAAGAAACGGTTTAATAATGTATCGTTTCTTATCATAGCGTTTGTATAACGCTGAAAAGCCTCCATATAATTTAAGTCATCTACTCAAATATGGCGAATAAGTGCGTTAGCTTCTCCTCTCAACAAATCTTTTAAATATTGAAATTTTTATGATGGAGAAAGGCTAGGCTTTTCATGAATTGTCGATTTAAACAAATCATGAAACGAATGTCATTCTTCATATTTTCCATCAAAATATGGTATGTGACATTAAAACTATCATTAAATTAGACGGTATGTTGCTATGATAATTTTTGACAAATACCTAAGTTTATTATACTATAAAAATCAAACTCATCGCGTAGCATACTCGGATATTTACAATAAAACATATAAAATTCACTACTCGGTTTTGTAATAGTACCATGCAAAAACCATATAAGAAAAATTTGAACATTTTCGTTGCTATGACAATTTCAATAAACAATGCACCCAATTAAATGTAATTTTACTTCTTAGTTTTTTTACCTTACAAAAAGTGAATTGAAAATCAAATAAGGCAGGGAAATATTACAATCAATTATTATACTTTTCGAACAGCGTAATTGGGAATGGAGGGGAATATTTTTCAAATAAATTATAATGACGGTGGATGATGTCATTATTATAATTATTCAGAATTCGGATGTTGTACAAAACAAAGCTCAGTTTCGATCTGATGAGGAGTTTAGTTAAAAATTAATTGTCAACTCATCAGGCCATGGCGACCGAGTGCTATGTGTAATAGCTATTTTACGCTCTATATATATTTATGTACAGTGTACGTGTAGCGTTAGCGAATTATATGAATGTGCACGAAATATCTGAATAATTGATTTTTTTTTTGTGTTTGTGTAGCGAAGTCGCTACAAAATATCAAAAATTGAATTGACAAATATTTATCATGTGTTTCGGACACAGTCTTAGTATAAATAACTTTAATACAATTAGACTGCATTTAATAAAACTAAAACAAATAAATAAACATGAGAACATTAAAGAATTGTTAATAGTAAAAGGTACTATAAACTTACAGATATATACATATTATTCTTAAACCGTAGCTTAAACCATAAGTTTATATAAAAAACTACTGAAATTTTCGATTAGATTAAGTGTCACGAAATTGTATAGGAAGGTTGTTGAATATTGTTGGAGCCGTAACAAAAAAATAATTAATTACTTACTTTGGACGGAGTTTTTTTTAAATTTTGCATAGTAGCTTTTGCATATTAAATGGTAGCTTTGCGATTACCATTTATATCAAAATATACATATAACATTTTAAAACACATAGATACTTTAACGGTAAAATGTTGCTATTTTGAAACAAAGGCCATGAATGATAACTCTTATTCTTAAAATGTATGAGACGTTAAACATGTTTCTGAAAAATTAGTAATGGTCTATAACATGTACCATCCCAATAATAAATACCATAGTGTAGTCTTGATTCAATTAGTGCATGATAAAATTTTTTTCTAATAGACAAACTTCAAACAAACTTCAGAAGACGATAAGGAGAAACAAACAGATTCTAATATCGAACTGGTTAGGAAGATTTAAAAAAAGGAAACCAACTGGATCATTAAGAAAATTTAGCCTACCAAAAAAGAAAAAAAAGAATGCAGTGTTCCCTCCAAAGCAGGAAGGGCCGGAACACCAAGTAGCACAACAACCACAGGTACAATCAAAAGGGAAAACATCATAGGAGTAACTTACTTCTAACTGCACTGATGAATTCTGCATCTAAGCACTGATTAGAAATCTAAGCACTGATGAATTCTGCAATGGACCAGGAGTATAAAACCACCACTTTTAACAATAAAGTATGGAAAATAAATAGCTCAAGTAAAGACATAACCAATAAAGACATAAAATAACGGATTCAAAATTCTGAATGCCGAGAATATTATTAAAAAAGAGAAAGACAAAGGAAAGAATAGTCAAAAAACTGCAACAAAAATAGGAATTCCCCTCTTTATGCTGACCTTTGAAAACTTCAAAAAACATTAAAAAATATAACTTCGACAAAAACTCCGCAGTTCACTAGTAAACACTTAGAATAACTTGAAATATTACTAAGAACTGAAAAAAATTCAGCTGCTCTTACGCATACGGAATACTCGCTTTGGAAGGCTGCAAAGAGAAGATATAGATTTAGATAGCCGCAAAGAGAAGCCTTTATGCAGACAAACAGCTTATAAAAATGTGTGCAATGTAACTGAAAGCAGTTATTTGGACATAAAGTCTGTAACACTAAAAAAACTAAAAACTTAAAGCAACAATCGAAAATCCAAAATAAAGCTCTAGGGTATGACCTAATAATAGGGCAAGTAATTAAAGATCCTCAAATTGCTATACGCAATTTACTACGTATTATCAAAGTGGCTTTTAGGAACAAATATGAACCCAGACAATAAAAAGTAAAAGAAATTTAAATTATTCAAAAACCGGATAAGCCGCCGAACGATAGAAAAACATACCGACCCATCTCGTTTCTTCCGGTGACTTAGAAACCGTTCGAAAAATTAGTACTTAAAAGATAAATATTGATTGAATAGATAAAAAATCTTATCCTTAAACATCAGTTCAGATTCCGAGAGCAAGTACATTAATAGAATTACTGAAGTTATATAGGGGTATATTAGAGGAAGGTTTATTATGACCTTCTGTATAGGACTACAGAACTCAAGTACCAAAGCATCATTTATGTCACGACATGATACGTTTCCAATTTGGCCAACAGGCATAAGATAAGGACATCAAAAGAACGAAAGTATATAGTGGATAATTAGACACAAAAACAGGTATAGAATTAAACAAATTTCCAGGTGAAAACATAACAGGGCTGTAGTCAGTAACATTTGAACTTGTCATCTTTTCAATTGTTGATAAATCAGATGTACACCATAAGTATAACGCGCCAGTTAAAATAACTTGACTTGTGGTCCTCCTGCTTTTATCTCGAATAGTTCAGTGGTGGCTGTATTTTGCTAAACCTGAAACTTCGTTTAGGATAAGCAACTATCAAATATGGCACGAAATTGTTTAGGCAGAAGAGTTGTAATTTGGTAATTTAATCCCTTGTCATCCCTTTGAGATCATGTCCTGAAACTTTCTTTTATTTTTTATAATATTTTTAACGCATTTCAGTTAAATTTAACTGGATTTGTCTTTGACTCCTCTTTGATGTGAATACTTTCTGTATGTGGCTAGAGAAGGCGGTAGTTTTCTGGTCTATTGACCATCTGATTATGTTATCGAGGAACTCCATCCATAGTGAATAATCTTTTTTTCTGTTGCTAATAGCCTGCCTATAGATTTGTTTGATTACCCAAGGTTTTTTCGTCACTCCACAACTTCTTTCGGTACACAACCGACATAAACCAAAAATAACGATTTTTGATGATTCCATAATTGCCCTATCAGTATGTGAGATGTCCATTTGTTGCTTTCTTTTGGTGACGTTAATCCCATTGCACATACTTAACGTTATAATCCCTTGCTACTAGAAATTTAATTCCCAGCTGATCAAAACATTTGGTAAATTGCAGCTTATATTTTGGTGGGCCTTCCTCAAATTTTGGACGTTCACAACGCGGTTTCAGTACGTTTACTGCAAGAATTGGTCTTCAAGCTATCCACTCGGTGGTTTGACAGTTTATTTTCTTTGTAACATAGCTCTATGATTCTAATGTGATTTGAGCATTCGTGGCTTAGTTCGTATTTATAGGTTATTTTACGTTTAAGGCTCAAATTTACTAAGCAACCTCTATATTTGGAGGTTGTATCTTATTTGAAAAAAAAATAATTAAAAGTGAGACACACAAACAATTGTGGAGTCTAAACAGTTGTACAAAGTAATTCACACAAACATTTAGTGCTGTACAGAAATACACATATAGTGGGTGTACACAATTTACATTATTGATTACAGTAGAAGCCAAATATATAAAAAAATAAGAGTAAAGTGGCAGGCGTAGAGAACAACAAAAAATGGGAGATCAATGTACAAAGTAAAAGTGCAACGACAAAGCATTCACACAGCATAGATACGGAGAAGTTAAACATTAAAAAAATTATAATCAACGCAACCGGCGTGGATACAGAAGTAGGCAATGAAGAGGAGACATGTTTTTACCAGATCATGTTTAACATACAGGAACAACAGCAACAACCACAACAAAAACTGCAACAGAATCTAAATACTCAAATGATATTAGCACGTCCAAAAGCAACCTCACAAGAAAATTTAAATTATGACAATATGGAAACTCTAATGACACGCAGATTATCGCTATTAAATCTCACTGTGGAGAAATCAAAAATCGTCGAAGAAAATAAAGAATTAAAATCAAAATTAATTCAAAACAATGGAGCAAGAGTTAGAAGACATCCGAAAACAACTTTCCCATTTTACAACAATCAACAACAATGTTGAGGCGATAGTACTAGGCATTATGCCCCAACTATGCAGTCAACAACAACCTATAACAACACAAAATAAATTCAAAGACAGAAATATTCAATATAAACAATGACATAACACAAGACATGAGCAAGGACGATAATGACGCTCCATTCAAAACAGTTAAAAAATCGATTAAAACATGAAACAAAACAACACCAAACACAAAAAAATATTGTACAAAAACAAAATCTACAAACTAAATCAAAACAAAATACAAATAAAGCACAAACAGCCAACACTAAAACAGCTACTTTAATATACATTAAACCAAAATACACTACAAATAGCATCAATTGAAAACTATCGCACAGCTAAAGAAGTAGATACTACTTACTTTACCTACACCCTAAAAGACGAGAAACCTAAAACAATCGTTTTAAAGGGGCTTCATGAAAATGAAAATTTAACTGATATTAAAAATTTAATTGAGGAATATATTATAAAAGTGATAAATGTAAATAACTAAAAACAAAAAATTCAACAACGATTTACATAATACAATTTGCTCCAGAAATAAATATGAGCCTCGTCTACAATATAAAAAGACTGAACTACCTAACGGTTATATGGGAAGCATTCAAGAACCAAGATGACATCATGCAGTGTCATCAATGCCAGCGATTTGGACATGCGGCGGCCAATTATAATTTGGCATATCGTTGTGTAAAGTGTGATGAACAACACAACCCCGGAGAATGCAAAGTGGGGAAAAATATAGACAAAGCTGAAATTTACTGCACCAACTGCAAACAAAAGGGACACCCAGCCTTAAAGGATGCCCGATCTACCAAGCTATATTGGCGCGGTTAAAAGCAAAATTCAGCGAGAAGGGGTCGCAACAACAAAGCAAGCCAGCAAATATCCCAATTACGAAAAACACTTTCGTAACTGCGGAAAACGAAACATTTGTCGAAGAAAACTACAACAACAACCAGGAACATGGTTAGAAAGCAATGATATGGACTACAAAGCCAAATTATATCATTCAGACAGCCCAACATTCATACTAGTCAGAACCAACAACATACTAGATTTTGCGATAGTAGACATGAGGTTATATATCGGTACAAATGATCATGGAGAAATTGCTGCCCACACATACGATAGCGACCACAAGGCAATAGAGATGGTTTGCCACAATTATAACACAAACAATAACATTTTTAAACTTGAAACATTTAGAGTAGAGGCAAGAAAGAAACGATTTAACCCAGACACGACCATTGTTTTATAAATGGTACACCAAGTTTCTTTCCTTCAACAACTAATACAACTGAGAACTTGTTTTTCTCTCGTTGTATTTGATTGTTATGTTCTCTCTTTAAAACAAAAGCAAAAACATAATATTCTTTGCGCAAGTTGTTTAGTTTCGATTTACAATTTGACACGTGCAATAAAATGTAATAATTATCGGATTTACAGTTTTTTTATTTTTTATTATTGCAGTGAAATTACAAAATAGACTAATTATGCAATAATACTGTTAATAATAAAAAAAGTACTCAAAGATTTCTTGAAGTGTTTTATAATCAATATTTTAGTGTACCATTATAGGTACATTAGACCAATGTACTTCTATTAATATTCGTAGGCCGTTAACACTAAATGAGATTATTAGTATTTTGGAGGAAGATTCGGAAGAAGAAAACAATGATCCAGTTGATATAATTATTTTTCCTCCAACTGTGATAAATAATTGTTTGACTGATGAGGATTCAGGGGAAAAACACGAGGTCAATTTAGCCAATTTCCAGGATTGGTATAAAATACTTAAGCTGTAATATATAAATATATAAACAGAAGGCTCAAGAACAAATAAAATCAAAGAAAAAAAAACGCCACAGAAATTATACATGGAAGAAATTAGACTTATAACCGAAAAGTGAAAATTTTAGATATAGTACTACTCAAGAAAATTTGTCGCCTCTTGAAACATTTAAACTGTTTTTCAATGATGAGATGTATAACCAAATTTTAGACAATACCAACAAATACATAAACTCTAAAAATGTGCCAGCTAATATCAGCCTAGAAGAAATAAAAGCGTTTTTCGGGATTCTAATGAGTGGGTACAATAATCTACCTAGGCGACACTTGTATTGGGACACTGAGAGTGATTTACATTGTGAAATGGTTTCTAAAACAATGCCTAGAAATAGATTTTCATTTTTAATAAGCAACTTACACGTGTGTGAAGGCAAGGTGCGAAACCATTTATCAGAGAAAACCTGTTAGATGGGGTTATAAATTATGGGTTGGAGAGACGATTCGAGGCTATCTAGTATGGTTCGATCAATATCAAGGAGCTGATCAAGTAAAAACTGGATATGAGAATATGAATTTAGGCACAAAAATTGTATTGCAATTTTCTGACGCAATCCCGGAATTTAAATATTGGCTATTCTCTATATTTCGACAATGTTTTCTCTTGTATCGAATTATTTGAAGAACTCAATAAGAGAAATTTAAACGGAATAGGGACATTCAGAGAAAACAGTTTATCCATTGATGTTCCAGATGTCGGTTCGATAGAATATCGTCAAATTTTAGAATACATGTTTGACATTTAGGCGATTATACATATACACATATTTTGATTGTTTTAAAACGATACTAGTAGCGACATCTAGCACGCCAATGGGCTAACATACCATGGTAATACTGTGTGTATTTTTACAACGATAAATTTTAGTTTATATTTCCGCTTCGTAAAATGTCAAGGCAACCATATACCAGGCGATTGTTCAACAAACAATGAAACAACATAAGAGGAAATATTTTACAATAAATATAAAGTTTGCCCAATATATAAAGCAATGATAGTCAGACTAAAAAAGGAATCGAACAAAGAAAAAAAAGTACGCACACAAGCAAAGCAATACCAAAAATGTTTAACTCAATAAAAGTGAGAACTCATGTCGCTATATTTGTGCTAGTCAATTATGCAGATCTTGAACGTAACTTTCTTTTCGATTGTTACACTTTACCCATTTGGTTTGAACGTAAGAGTCTTTGACGGATGAGAAAATGATAGTAGCACAGCCACAATACTTTGTTAAAGTTTAAAACAAGTTATTGAGAAGCTTTTGTGAATATGATATATATGTTAATATGATATAATAGACAATAAAAACCATTTCAACCCATTGCCTTTACGCTTAACATAGAATTTTTCTGTTATATGTTTCAAATTAAATTAAGCATTTCAAACATTTTTTTAAACCGATAAAATTAATTTCGATTTCATAAAATCTTGGTTTTGCTTTGTAGTGCACCTGTAATTAAAAAAAAGTTAGATTCTGTTTTCTACATCAAATACAAAGTTCTCAGAAATTGTTTGAGTTTTAATTATTTGGATAATTGGAAAATTTGTTAAAATGCTTTGAGGTGTATGTGCATGTTTTTTTGTTCTATATATGTTTCATTATTGATTTCCAATTTATGTTTAGGTAACCATAAAACTCATTAATTATCAATCAATGATTTGAAAAATATTGACAGTTTCAGATTAAAAAGCACAGTATATCGAAAAAATTTAAACTAATTGAAGGCATGTCGTGAGTTTTTTCAATTGAAATTGGCATAATATTGCATAAAAGTTGTTCTATACCAATTGAATGATTTCAGATTTTTTATTGATCCATTTAGTCGAAAAATAAACTTATAATATGTTACCCTGAGGTGATACGAAGAGTTAAAATAGTGAATGTTTAAAACCCATCTCAAACTTTATCCTGAAATTTAAAAAAATAATTCGGTAATAGTCCTTTTAAATCGTTTCGTCATATTGTTAAATTTTCATCTATATCCTCCCACCCTACCAACAAAATAATTTTATTAAATTTTAGCCCACCCTTTCAATATACAAATTGAGCACGTTAAATTTTTTTCTTCTAATAACTTTTACTATGATTTTGTTGGTATCATTAATTCATAATTGCTTATCTAATTACACGCTAATGAATTCATTATGATAAGTCGTAATACAATTTTAACGATAAATTGGAAATTTATTTATATAACCTAGAATAAAATTCTAACCTCCATACTTCTCATACCCGAATATATTGGAAATTTTAATGTATTTGAATAATTCATAAGCCTTTTGTTATCTAGTTGCGTAGTATAGTGTAAAGATGGTGTACACGAGTAGCAAACGTAAGAACAAAATCTTTAATATATTATTTGCATTAAAAATTATGTTTAGTAAATTTTATAGTACGTACACAGCACGTTATACCTTAAAAGAATATTTGTTCGCAACAACTCGAAGAATTAAATAATACTTAACCGTCTTATATAAGGTGCAAAGCAAATAAATCGTTTTCATAATCAAATAAATCGTTATCATAATGTGCAAAGCAAATAAATCGTTTTCTATAAAGGGTGCTACAATCGGAGTAGAATGAATCCTTAGCATTTGTTATATTTAACTTGTAAAAACTTTAAAGAGAAGATGATTTATCTATGAAAAGATAAATCTAAGATAAAGATAAAAGAATGGCAAACTACTTGACCCACTTTTGTAACTTTAAACTTTAGTTAGTTTATATTTTAAAAGCGACATCTATGAAGTAGAGTTGAATTAAGCATAATTGAGCAAATATAATTTCAAGAAAAAACAAAAGTATAGCGTAGTGATATCTCGTAGAGTAGAATGTAATAGTAGAAACAATAGAATGTTCTAAATAAATGAAATTTTGGTATATAAGCGGCATAAAGTCGTGACTAGAATTGATTTGTATTTTAAACGTGAAACAGTTAAGATTAGTGTCATGGTTCCCACCAGTGGCAAGCGGCTAATCTATTAAAATTAAAAAGTGTTAAAAGAAGTGAATTATTGTGAATAAAATGAAGACTTGTTTATTGTTTTAAATAATTGTGTTATTTATTGCGTTGACTTTTGTGTTTAAAAGGAAGCCGTGTTTGAAATGGAAGCTATTGTGTATTGTGTGTTTCGAAGTATTGTGTACTTATTGATGAACAACTTAAATAACTTACCTTTCCCTCTTCCACAAAAAAAAAGAAACAAAAAAAATAACCATCGATCGCTTAGATGTCAGTAACCGGGTCAAATCTATCTTAACTAATTAAATTGTTATTTTCAGGAATAAATCATGTCAAATCATTATACCCACACTTACAGCATATGATTGAACAAAAATTTCATATAAATTAAAAATATTTTTGTACCATACATCTGTCCCTTGAATTCGTATAGGTCTATCTCTCTTACACTAATCCAATCCAACAACAATTGTAATTTTGTTTGTTTCACATTTTTTTTTGTTGTCATGGAATTACGTTCGCGGCAGTTGTCAAATAAAATATTGTATTTTTGTTTTGTGTTTGAAGTTGTTTGGTTTATTGGTGGTTTAATTAATTTTAGAAATTGTTTTAGTGATTTCATTGAATAACTATAAATAGAAGGTGACACCCCTCACTTTGCAGCGACATATGAGCCAAGTGTTAAAAAATTGTACTACGAAATAAATATTTCTTTGTCTTAGCTAAATGATGTCACGAATATTTCATATTTTATGTAATTGGTACGTTTATATTTCCAATTTAAATATGTGTTTGTTGAAACGCATGTGTTTGTTAGATGAATGTGTTTGTTAGTAGGTAGTAAAATGTGTGAAGATTTAAAAAACAAAAACAAACAAACTAACAGCATCATTTTTTTTTATTCTTTTCTTTTGATCAAAAAGTAAACATAATTTTAGTTCGTAAGGAGAAAATAGATTTTTTTTTGTGTCAATTGATTATTTTTTCAGCGATTTGATCGTTTTTTTTTTATCACATGATATTTTTCGTTAATTATCAGGATATCTATCGTTCCCTTGTGTTTACAACCGAATTTTTATCTTCATCTATATGTAAGATTTCTATACATATTGGTACATAGTATTTGGTTTCCACTCGAAATACTAGAGATATAAACATCGACAATAAAACACCGGAGCGCTTTCGAATAAAAAATAGAGGCGGGATGCTAAAGGAATATCAAATGTTCAATTTCTATCAGAACATATTGGAATCGGTTGCTTTTTGCAAGTGGTCAGTTTAAAAAGATGTAGGTTCTTTTACATGTTTTACTGTAATAAAATTCGGGTAAGCCTCCAATTGCTCTTATTTTTGTACCTAGATTGTCTGTACAAGACACGTAAGGTACTACAAAATTAACGTAATATTTTTTCAATCACTTCCATTATAAACAAAAACATGTTTTTATGAGGCACTCGGGTATCTATCTTTTGTTTTTGACTTTTGAAATGCTTTATTTATGGAGCAAACATCACAGTTGATGAGCAGCTGTTCCTTAACATATCGAGGTGGTACGCATTTCACACATTACATTCCATGAAAACCTGCCAGATAGGGAATTAAAGTATTGTTGGTGTATGACTCCACGTCCTCGTTTATCTATTGAAAGTAAAAATTTACACTGGAATGGCTCCAAACTCACAAAGGGAAAGTAATCAAGGGAATGTGTTGTGAAGGATCTATGCTGTACTCTTTTTAGTGGTAGCGGTCGAAATAAAACATGTTACAATTTTTTCACCACCAACAATTTACCTTCTAATTTGAAACGCGGCTACAATTTATTAGTTTTAAGAACAGTAAACATAAAACCGCGATTCGTATTAGTAGAATCCCTAGTCGTGCAATGCAACTTGTCGAATCATCTTTTGTGATTGTGTTCTTATAGATTACAACAGAACCACGAGTGCCGTAGACAATTTAGACAAAATGCTGGGTAAATACTCATGCAAAAGGAAGATTCGTCTTACTGGCGACCGGAAATCTTTTATAACATTTTGGATGGGGCGGCTTTAGCAGTACATTGAGTATTCATGGAGAATAATCCGTTCCTGAAATTTCTACAACAGTTATGCGAGCAGATGGTTATAACGGAAATTAGTAAGCATTCCCAGAACTCGCAAATAAAGAGACATTTTGCAACCAAAAACTTGACTTTCTGATAAAAAGATGTTGAATACTAAAACAATTGTTTTTAATTTAAAACAGTTGTCCATTTTCAATTATTAACGTGTACCCATTGACGCTACCATATGGGCCTACTCTGTTTTATTTATAATAATATCTGTCAAAACTATATTTTTTTGCCACTTGGTAGTTATTAGTTTAGTTGTGAAAAACCAAAAATGACTGTCCTACAAAATATCCATATGTAATGCAAATGGCTTTGCCCGACACAAAACAGAGGTACAAGCTATTCTTATCGAGCACAATATTGACATAATGTTAATATCAGAAACACACTTTACCAAAAAAAAAAAACTTTTTCAAAATTAATGGGTATTTAATATACGACACTAAACATCCTGATGGTAAAGCACATGGTGGTAAAGCTGTATTGATCAAAAGAAGACTAAAACACTTTGAACTTGAGAAGTATGTCAAAGATCATATCCAAGCGGCATCTGCCTGGAGGAGTGGTCTGGATACTGTGTAATATCATCAGTGTATAGACCACCAAAACACGCAATAAAAAAGAAGCAATTCTTAGATTATATTATTTTAACCACTAAGGCAATAAATTCATTGCAGGAGCCTGTAAAGTTACGTGGAGGAAAGTTAAGAGCACAACAAAAAATTGCATAGATCCGAAAAAAGAACCAGGACATGATCTTACTACCGGTAAAATGATTAAAGAATTACCAAACAAATGAATTAAACTAATAAAGAACATCCTCAACGCAATCATGCGAACTGGATACATGAAACTGAAACCAATACTAGAAAAACGGCATATTACACCAGATCATCAATTTGGTTTTCGAAATCAGCATGACACAATAGAGCAAGTTCACAGGATTGTCAACGGAATCAAACTCATCTTCAAAGAAAAAAAATATTGTTCTGCTGTCTTCTTGGATATTGCACAAGCCTTCGACCAAGTTTGGCATAGAGGTTTAATATACAAAGTTAAAGATTTTTTGCCGAAGCAGTTCCACGTAGTTCTTGAAAACTATCTTCTTCAAATACAATACTTGGTAAAACAAAATGCAGCTAATATCATTTTACCACTGGTTTAAATGATATTAGCGCAAGTGTTCCACAAGGAAGTGTCTTGGGACCAATTTTATACTTGCTGTATACAGCCGATTTGCTTATTTCTAATGAAGCTATAATATCAAAATATTTTGCTGATGATACTATCTTGGTGAAGCTATCTTGGTTACTTGTAAAAATCCTCAAACTGCCGCAAAGCAATTGCAAAATCATCTGAACAAAATTGAAAACTGGTAAGCCAATGAAAATAAATCAACACACGTTTCTTTCACACTTAACAAACGCACTTGTCCACCAGTTAAATTGGTTAAATTGAACGCTGTAACTATTCCGCCAAAGTGTCAAATCGTGGTCATGCCGATTCGAAGGTACTTTTTTTATTTTTTGTTTAAAAATATAATATTTAGAAATTTGTAACGTTTGAACCGATGTAGTCATTAGTAATCAAACTATAAAGTTATGTAGAGCTACTTGGAAATCTGTTTTAAACACAAAGTAGTTGACAAGCTTTATAATTTGTGCAAAAACTAATATCCTTGTCGCTTTGAAGAACATAAAATTTAATTATGCACACGTTAAGAGTACTTTTACGTGTTAAAATCCATAATTAATTCTAAAGCAAAAATTACCAAAAAAAATTAAGAACATTTGATATACTTAATCATTTGTAAAATATGATTTAAGTGACCTTGGATAAACTACATAAACATTTTGTTTCCTTTTTTATTTAGATTTTCATGTTGAATCCTATTGTTTTTGTTTTGACACTGGCTTTGTCTGTATGTGTTTATATTCGCACTGAACAAACAATGTAAAAAAAATCCTAAAAAAATTTTGTTTTATATAGTTGATACTTAAACCGCTAATTTAAATTTATCTAAGATACAAATGCATACAGCGCTATAACAACTACGTAGCTGCAGAATTGTTTGGTGTCATTTCTATATATGGTTATTCAATGGTGATTTAGAAACATAATAAATTAATATTAAAAGTTGTTTTATTTAATAAACCTAAAGATAATTTTGGTGACTCAAACGTACGTCAAAATAAAAATTATGGCATTTCTGTAGTTTGATTGATTGATTGATTTTGAATGTACTGCCAAGCATTAAGCAGGATATCCCGGAAAGCGCCGGGCCTACAGTACACCCGTTTTTACATTTACTTGGAAGGATATGGAAGGATACTAATTAAATTATTGAGATCGACCCGGTTACAGACACCTTGGCGGCCAATAGTTAGTAAATTTTTGTGGGTTAGGGAAAGGAAAAGTATGTTAGTTATGACTTAATTGGTCCGATTTCCCGGTATCCAATATTCAAACTACTGTTAGTGTAAGACAATCACATTTTTGTTGTACTGCTCTGCATTCTGCCATCTCTTATCAGCAACTCCAGTGTGCCACCATTCATCTGTAATCTGCAGAGGTTCCTGAAAACAAAATGTATTAATGAACTAATTGCTCTTAGCCATAGGCTGTAAGAAATAGAATTAATTTCAATCTGAAATTATAATTTAATTAATAATAACATTATAAAATTTTAATTCTACAATCTATATGCTGTAATAAATTGGATTAGTTTCCCTTGAAATTCGTTCCGTTGCGTTGTTGCTAAAAATTAGGTGTTAATTTAGTACCGTACTATAGTGGTAATATAAACCATAATATAATAGTACAAAGATATGAAATAATATAACATACAATAATATAACTATATAAACACCAAAATTCAAATCTGAAACGTAAGAATATACAGAATATAAAAATATAAAATATAAAGATATCGAAATTAATTAAATAACATCGGCATTTGTACGCAAATTAAATGCAGCAGATATAATTTATAAAACTTCATTTTATTAAATAAAATTGATCTTTCAACATATGAATTTTAATTTAAACACTAAAAGAGACCACTCAAATATTACGCACAGAGAAAACCACTCTACACTCCAACAAAACTAAAAGAACCTAAGAATTACAAATTTTAGCTTAGAAACTAATAAATTTAGAGTAAATATTTTATCTATTTAATATACATTTATTTGTATATAGACTAGAAAAATGTTTGCAAATTACATTTTCCTAATTAATTTGTTGCACTGCCCAAAAATTCTACAAATAGAATTTTATTAAAATAATTAAACAACTGAATTTTTTTAGCAATTACACCAAAAAATTATGGCATTTCTGTAGTGCTATAAAATTAAATTATGTATTTATTAACAATATTTTTAATTCAATATGTTAAATTAATTTAAAAAGATTTTTATCATTAAAATACATATTTTTGAAATCTCCATTTTCCATATTTATTACAGCAACATTTTATTTTCTATACCAAATGTCATTTTCATGCGTTAATTTAATTGTTTTGTGCATTAGCGCCGTAATATATTTTATTTTTAAGGGTCGATTTATGCGTAGTTACGATTTAAATTTGTCCCTAAATTTAGTTCTTTGTTTATGTTCAGTTTTTTTAATGTAGAAATTTCAACAATATAGCTAAATTCTTAAATAATGACCAAAAAGAAAGCGTTATATGACCCCAAGAATTGGTGACATAACAAAAATACATGTGTAACAAAAGTACCTCGCATATAGTATTTGACCGATGCCCTCATTAAAATTAAGTGGTTTCAAGTATTAGTTATAATAACAGAAACATTGTTAAAATAATATTTAAATAATAAGTCATTTTAAATTTTTGTTAGATGCATAACTTTAGGTTTCCAAAAAATCAGCTTATATAGGAGGAAAATAGAGGGTAGCATAGCAAGTTGAGAATATACCGGATATATCTGAGAATTATGTTGTGTGTTCCGAACACTTCAGTGAAAATGATTATATGTTGGACACACAAATGAGAAGTCGGAATTTTAAAAAGTAAGTCATTTTAAAAGTAATGATCAGAAAACAACGAATAATTACGCGGTAAAAATAATGCGACAGTTAATTTTATATTTATTTCATGCCCCTTGGGATTGTATATGGAATTAGTGTTACGTCATTATCATCTGTGAAACTTATTAATAATGAGAAAGAATATAAACGCCTCTGTTTTACGCCAAGCTTCGGTGCCACGAACAATAAATGAAGTTCGATGTAAAAATGATGGTATAGTGGTGGATTAATATAGATGATGAGGTTTGATTTGATTTTTATTATTTTGATGCTTTCGCTTTTGATGATGGTTTTGTAAAAAGGAATTTTATTTTATTTTACAATGGTTATGCTTATGTTATGGTATAATATTTAGTTTTTATGGTTGGTGGCAGATGGCCAAAATTCTACACAATGATATTTTCTAGCAACATTTATCAGGTTATTATTAAGTTTTGACAGAGTGACATTTGTAAGGTTTAATTTAAATATTATTATTTAGTTGTCCTAAATTGGAATATAAACAAAATAAAACTTAAAGGTAAAACATTCATTAACTAAACTAAGATAAATTATAAGTTACATATTTCAGATTAAATGATATTAAGATATTAAGAAGACATCTTGAACATCCCGGCCGCCTTGAATCGGATGATTCAACTAACTGGAAGCAAACACAGCTTGTGTATGGGACGTTTCATTATGCCGTGTGTGGTTTTTATGGACACAACTCTAATGTTGTTATCTGCTCCTGGATGTAATTCAACTATTCTGCCCAATAGCCACTTTGAGGGCGGTAAATTATTTTCTTTAATAAGAACAACATCGTCGACTTTAACATTGTTTTTAATTTTGTGCCATTTGATTCGGTGCTGCAGACTTGTCAGGTACTCTAAGTGCCATCTCTTCCAAATGTGCTGATTGATTGGTTGTAGCATTTGCCATCTCGATAACTTGGACAATTTAACATCTATCAAATCTTCACTCGGTAATTGCGTCATGGGTCGGCCAATTAGAAAATTACCTGGTTTTAGGTAATCTGCCTCATCGCCTGTAAGTATGCAGATTGGTCTGGAGTTCAGCATCGCTTCTATTTCAACAAGTTAAGTTGACATTTCTTCGATGGTAAGTATATGCCCGTCGGTTACTCTCCTCAAGTGATACTCCATACTTTTGACCGCAGCTTCGCACAGTCCACCAAAGTGTGGAGCGCTTGGTGGAATAAATTTGAATGTAATTTGTTCTGTTAATAGAAATTGAGATACGGTATTAGAATTTTCTTAACAATGTATAGAGCTCGTATAATTGGTTGCGAGCTCCAACGAAATTTGTGCCGTTATCGCTGTGAATTTCTTTACATACTCCCCTCCGGGCTACAAATCTTCGAAGAGCGGCGATATAAGACTCCGTGGTCAGGTCAGAGACCAACTCGATGTGAGCAGCTTTAGTGGTCAAACAAACGAAAATAGATATGTAGCTTTTATATGTTTTTTGCCCTCTTCCTCTAATTATGTGAGTTTGAAAAGGACCTGCATAGTCCACCCCAACTTTAAAAAATGAAGTGACTAATTCCACCCCTGGATTTGGAAGATTGCCCATGATTTGGTTCAGCTCCTTTGGATTGTACTTCACGCATTTTAAACAGCTATGTGATATTTTTCGAATTAAATTTCTTGCCCCCAAAATCCAATACCGATGACGAAGTGTGGCCATCATAAGCGTTTGCTAGACCTTCTGTCCACCTAGGTATCGTAGGTGGTGCTCCCGTACTATCATTTCAGTTAATTTATCATCTGCTGGTAGTATTAATGGATGTTTTACATCATAAGTAATAGCTGCATTCGAAATTCTTCCTCCAACTCGTAGTACACCTGATTTATCTATAAACGGCGTTAAGTATTTCAATCTGCTCGATGTTGGAACTTCTTTATTTGATGAAATTAGGTCAATCTCCCTTTGAAAATGTTTGTATTGTATGTGCACGAATATAAGACACTTAGGTTTTTGCAGTTCGGAACTAAGTAAGTATGGCGAAACGGACTCTCTTTTAATTAGTTTTAGCTTTATATTGATAAAACATGTAAAGTTATATGTGTACACATGTGTACACATGTGTACTTACATGTGTACACATGTAAAGTAGACAAGATAATTGATGACTTAAAAGCGCAGGGATTTAAAGCTGTTGATGCATCAATTCAATTAAAAAAACGGGATAAAACACCTCTTAATATGTTTATGTTGACCTTCGATGCCGATGAGATAATCGAAAAAATATATCAAATTAAGTACATCTTAGGATGCAAAGTGATTATACAGCCTTTAAGAAGGTCTAAGCTTATACCACAATGTCATCAATGCCAAGCGTATGGACATACACAAAAGTACTGCAATAAGGAACCAAGATGTGTCAAATGTACTGGAAAACATCATACAAGAGATTGCGTACTACCAAAAAATGGGCAGGCCAAATGCGTTCACTGTGGAGAAAATCATCCCGCTAACTATAGAGGATGCAGTGTTGCTATTGAATTGCAAAGCATCAAGTTTCGAAGAATGAATGAAAAAAATTCAAATTTAAGTAGGAAACCAACCATTCGAAAAAACAAGCCCGAAGTAATACGACGAAAAGTATCGGAAATTCCTCGGGAAGAAATGAGCAATTTGACTTACGCTCAAGTATTAAGGAGTAAAGTAAATCAAAGAGAAACTACCCAAAGTGAGGATATTAGTCAAACTCTGAAATTGATATTAAGTAAACTTAATACGTTTGATGAGCGATTACACACACTTGAGTATAGAGCTAAGGGAGCTATCCCTAAACAGAAAAATGGCCAATGATCTTAGAATTATATGCTGGAATGCCAATGGAATAATGCAACATCAACAAAAATTGCAGGTGGTCTTGGAAATAGAAAAAATCGACATATGTCTTATCACGGAAACTCACTTTACTAGACAATCAAATATTAAATTTAAAAATTATCAAGTATATAAAACCAATCACCCAGAAAACACTGCAAAAGGAGGTAGCGTTGTTATAATTAGAAATAATATCCACCATTACGAAGAGCTAAAATATGAAACAGTTGAAATACAAGCAACTGTTGTTAACGTCAAAACAAAAAATAATTATGTTAGTGTTGTTAGTGTTTACTGCCCTCCGAAACACGCGCTAAAAGAAAAAGATTATCTCGAATTCTTCAGTAAACTAGGAAAAAGATACATAATTGGAGGAGATTTTAATGCAAAAAATGTCCATTGGGGTTCTAGGCTAACAACGACTAAAGGTAAAGAACTGCTTAAAGCTGTCAGAAAATGCGGTAGTGAAACCTTGTCAACTGGAAAACCAACCTACTGGCCTACAGATCAAAATAAAATACCAGACTTAATTGATTTTTTTATAATCAAAAATATATCAATGAACTATATACAAGTAGACGAAAGTCGAGACCTAAACTCGGACCATTCTCCTATACTTTTGACATTAAGCGAAAAAATAATTCAAAAAGAAAGAAATCCAAGCCTAATAAATAAACGCACTTGTTGGGAATACTTTAGGCAGTCCTTAGAAGAAAAAATTAACCTAAAGGTTCCATTAAAAAACGAGGAGCAAGTAGAAAACGAAGTTCTAAAATTTGTAAATGATATACAACAATCAGCCTGGGAAAGTACCCCAACAATTAAATATAAAATAAAAGGAAATAACTACCCTAAAGAAATTAGAGAACTATTGGCAGAAAAAAGAAGAGCGAGAAGAATATGGCAGCAAACACGAGCTCCTCAATATAAAACTAAATTAAACAATTTAACCCAACAGTTAAGAAGGGAAATCCAAAAAGTAAAAGACGAGTCAATCAGTAACTGTTTAAAAAAACTAACTAATGATAGCAGGACTGATTATTCACTTTGGAAAGCAACCAAAAATATTAAAAGACCAACAATGCAGAACCCTCCAATAAGAATAGAAGGGGGGAAATGGGCTCGAAATAACGAAGATAAAGTTCAATGTTTTGCGGAGCACCTCGAAAAAATATTCCAACCACATGATGATCATACTTTAGAATCTCAAATAATAACGGTGGAATCTGAAAAAGAAAGTGAAGAAATTCTATTGACTTCACCAAAAGAAGTCATGCATGAGATAAAATTCAATATGAATTCGAAAAAAGCTGCTGGTTATGATCTTATTACTACAGAAATTTTAAAAGAACTACCAAGGAAGGCCCTAGTTAAGCTTACTTATATTATCAATGCAGCATTTAGAATCAAATTTGTACCCAGTTTGTGGAAAATTGCAGAAGTAATAATGATATCAAAACCTGGTAAACCACCATACGAAACTTCATCTTATAGACCAATTTCGTTGTTGCCAGTTATGTCTAAACTCTTTGAGAAAATACTGATTAAAAGGTTAAATCCGATAATCGAAAGGAATAACTTAATCCCAAATCATCAGTTCGGATTTCGTCGTCAACACTCAACAATACAACAAGTACACAGAGTAATCAATGTAATTGAGAAAGCACTTGAAGAGAAAAACGTCTGCTCCACGATATTTTTAGACGTGGCGCAAGCTTTTGACAAGGTTTGGCATGAAGGACTTAATCATAAGTTAAGAAACCTCTTACCAATGCAATTCGCTAAAATACTGGAATCATACTTGAAAGATAGATTCTTTAGAATTAAATTTGCTGAAACTTATTCTGAATTAAAAGAAATAAAAGCAGGTGTACCGCAGGGCAGTGTATTAGGACCGATTTTATATTTATTATACACGTATGATCTACCTGAATTAGAATACAACACAGTGGCGACTTTTGCTGATGACACTGCGATCCTAGCTGTTGGAAAAAGCAACGAAGAATCAACACAAAAATTACAATCAGCTATCTCCGAAGTATATAAATGGACTAAAAGATGGCGAATTAAGCTAAATGAAACTAAATCAGTTTACATAAATTTTACCAACAAACGAGTTGAACATATACCTGTTTCAATAAATCGAGAACTAATACCGTATGCGAACACAGCTAAGTATCTAGGCATGACCCTGGATGCTAAACTTAGATGGAAGGTCCACGTCAAAAAGAAAAATGAAGAACTAAAACTCAAATATAAAAAAATGCATTGGCTGATAGGCAGACACTCTTCTCTATCATCATACAATAAGCTGCTACTTTATAAGCAAATACTGAAACCAATATGGACTTATGGTATTGAACTCTGGGGTTGTACAAAACCCAGCAACGTCAATATCATTCAAAGGTTTCAGAACAGGGTACTATGGAACATCGTCAATGCACCATGGTACGTCAGGAATAGTGATCTACATAGAGACCTTAAAGTGGATCCCGTTTCAAATGAAATTAAAAAAAATGCAAGGAAACACGAAGAAAGACTCCAGCAACATGTGAATATAGAGGCAATTCAGCTGTTAACCAACACCAATATTATACGCAGATTGAAAAGAACTAAACCCTTTGAACTGGTTTAATTGTTAATGCAAACAGCGGCTTGCTGATTTAAATCCACAATACTGATGTGGTATAACCAACAACTTACCAGAAACTGTGAAACGCCAATGGGTGGAGTCATAGATATAATTATATTAGTAAATTAAGTCAGAAACAAATTGCTCATTAGTCCAGGAGACTAGATTGTAATAAATAAAGTCAATTTATTTAAAATAAAAAATTGATCTAAATATTAAAAAAAAAAAAAAAAAAATATTGATAAAACGGATTATGTAGGCCAACACTCGGACCATTTTGCTAAAACTGGACATTTTTTCAATCAACATATCTATTATAGTTGATTGATATGTTTGGGTATGTATTGCTTGGCTTCGCATTTCTTCTGAAGTGTTTAATTGGTTCTTTACATCTTTTGGCTAGTTTTCCGGACTAACTAGCAATTTGGGACCATGCCAACATAAATCAAAATCTTCAAGTTTCTCTGGTTCAATTCCCCTGGAGGCGCAATCAGCCGGATTATCTGGAGAGTTGACATGCTTCCATTGAGACCTATTCATATTTGTAAGTATTTCTCCGGTTCTGTTCCCAACGAAGGTGGTCCACTTGGTTGGGTGTGCTGATAACCAATCTAAAACGATCGTTGGATCAGTCCAAGCTATAATATCAGTGATTTCGATGTTTAAAGAATTTTTCACGGTTGTTAGAAGTCTACTTAGTAATAATGCACCGCATAACTTTAATCGCGGAATGGAAACTTGTTTCACAGGTGCCACTTTAGTTTTAGCTGAGAGCAACTTGATGATCGAATGCCCATCTGATGTAGTTACTTGGCCATACACGACCACTGAATAAGCAAACTTAGAAGCGTCGGAGAACCCGTGTAGATTAATTTGATTGGTTTTGGTTGTATTAAGGTATCTTTTTATTTTAATATTTTCAAGTTTAGGTAAATTCTCTCGGATTTGCCACCATTCATCGGCTAAATTATGCGGCAATGGTTCATCCCAAGCTAGACCTTCTGTCCATAAAGTTTGAAAGAATATTTTGATTCTAACGGTTACTGGAGCAAGCCATCCCAACGGGTCAAATAGGCGACTTGACTCTGATAATATTCCTCTTTTGGTGATGGTTGGTTTTTCATTCAACTGCACTTTGAACTGAAAATAATCCGTTTTTGGATTCCAGTGTAATTCCAATACTTTTATAGAATTAGATTCTTCTATTTCAAGCACTTTACTTTGATCGGTGGGTTTAATAGTATTGAGCAACATGCCAGTTTCGTTAGACAGCCATTTTCTTAGCTGGAATCCTGAACTTAACAACATGGTGTTTATTTGGTCTTTCAAGCTGATGGTTTCTTCAATAGAGTCTTCTCCTGTCATCAGGTCATCTACGTACATGTTGCTTTTGATATGATTTACTGCTATTGGGTATTGACTTTGGTATTTATCGGCTGCTTCGTTTAGTGCACGCGTAGCTAAATACGTTGCACTAGCTGTCCCGTAGGTGACGGTCTGTAGTTCATAGGTGGTAAACGGCTTATTTGGCGAATATGATCCGTTGGTACCATATGATACCATAGGATCCATATGATCCGTTGGTACTTTGTATCATTTGCTGCAACACGAACCTGCCGATACATTTTTTCTATGTCAGCGGTAAATGCGACCTTATGCAATCTGAAATGGGATAGTATTTCATATAAACTAGATTGGATAATTGGTCCAACTGCGAAACAATCATTCAAAGATTTTCCTGTAGTGGTTCTAGCCAAGCCATCGAAAACTACCCTCAATTTAGTCGTACTGCTGGATTTTTTTATGACACCGTGATGAGGTAAATAATAGCCGTTGGTATTAGCGTTGTTTTTGTCGATTTTCTTCATATATTGTAGATGAATGTACTCTAACATAAATGTTTTGTATTCCAATGCAAATACTGGATCTCTTTTAAACCTTTTTTCCATGGAATGCATCCGCTGTACTGCCGTTCGAAAGGAATCTCCCAACATGCTCGAAGGCAGTATAAACGGAAGACAAACTTGAAAACGTCCAGTGTGGTCTACGGTGCTGGTTTCATCGAAATATTTCGCGCATAGTTTCTCTTCTTCAGATAGATTAGGAAGTTTGATTTGAGCTGATTCGATTTCCCAAAACTTTCTCACCAGATTGTCTAACTCATCATCGGGAGAAGAAATATTAACTGTAATTGATTCCTTTGAGCTCGATTCATCTGATTTCCCCGCAACTACCCAACCTAGTAACGTGTTCTGCAAAATTAACTTATCGTTGGTTACTACCTTTCCATTTGAAAGTAGCTCAAAAAATATGTCTGCACCGATAATTATGTCAACTTCCTCAACTTTGTAAAAGTACGGATCAGCTAATGGATATTGCTCAAAATAACGAAGATTGATGAATCGAGAGCTTGGTGATTGACTGGCGGTCAACTTGGGAAAAACGTATGCGTCAACTTGAAAACATGGCGTTACTTTGTTCCATGGTGTAATTGATAATGAAACTAGTCCTTTAGTATAGCCATTTATGGATGCACCAATTCCCGAAATAGCAAAATTAGCATTACTACTTTTTAGTCGTAATCTATTTACACAATTTTCAGTGATAAACGACCCTTGTGACCCAGAGTCTAGCAAAGCTCTACATAGTTGTTTTCCATTTGCTCCGTCAGCTACGTATACCAAAGCGGTGGGTAATAATGAATTTCGTATGTGTGTGTTGGCGGCATAATTGGACGATTCTGCTTCATTTGATTGAACGGTTGACACTGCTGAATTGGATTCTGAACTTGGTAAACTCTCGTGCACTAAACTGTGATGCTTTTTATTACAATGTTTACATCGGAATATCGATTTACAGGTGAATACACTATGGTTGTTGTTTAAACAGTTGAAGCATCGGTGTTCTCCTTTTAAAACTGCTCTTCTCTCATCCACTGCCATTCCATTAAATTTGACGCATTTGAATAATCTGTGTTGTTCCTCAGGACGCAATGAACATGTTTGAAGCTGACTTGATACGACGTGACTTTTGATTGGAACCTTCGAATTACTTGCTTGAGGTCTTCTGCTTGTTGTTTTTAACGATTCGAGTGCATCAATTCGCTTAGACAAGAATTCAAAAAACTGTTTGAGTTCTCAATTTTCTTAAAGCTTCTATGTAGTTGGCATCTGTGATGCTAAAGTGTTAGAGAAGCCCTGCTGCTTCTCCTTTCAAAGTGCCCTTTAAATATTGTAGCTTTTGAGATGGTGTTAATCGATGGTTATCATGTATGGTGGAGCAAAATAGATCATGAAATGATTGCCACTCGGTGTATTCTCTTGTAAAGAATGGAATTGTAATCTTTGGTAATCGTACGTCCACGTGACCTCCTGCCATTGATGCATCTATCATCGTTTCATTGAGTGATGCGGTTGGCTCCACTTTCGATCGTAATGCTAGATTTAGGCCTGCAACTGCTTTATAGTAGTTTTCTTCGAAATCAACATCTAATTCTTCGTCATTATCTAGTGTGACTATCCTGTTTTCAATTTCAATGAACTCGTTTCTGTATCTTTCCATGTTGGTTAATCGCACTTTTATGTCTTTTACGTTTATGCTGATACCTATGGCATCTATGTACTTTAGGAGCTTCGTCACACTTCCCTTTATGTATGCGCGTCTTTTCTTTAAAGTAATTAATTCAGTCATCTTAAGAAATTCAATTGCACTGTCTTTTCACTATTCACTATTTGGTGGCAGATGGCCAAAATTCTACACAATGATATTTTCTAGCAACATTTATCAGGTTATTATTAAGTTTTGACAGAGTGACATTTGTAAGGTTCAATTTAAATATTATTATTTAGTTGTCATAAATTGGAATATAAACAAAATGAAAAAAGGTAAGACATTCATTAACTAAACTAAGATAAATTATAAGTTACATATTTAAGATTAAATGATATTAAGATATTAAGAAGACATCTTGAACACCCTCCTTTTAATATAATTTTCTACGCCTTTAGTTGGCCCCTCCAACGCAAGCGATGCTTACCCTCTTTTTGACAGTTTTGCGAGCCGAAAATTATTTTGTTAATGTTTCTTCGCTGTTCGGGCGATGAACAACTATTTGTTCTTTCATAGTACGTATAGATTCTATGTTGGTTATTAGTTACTTTCCGCTTACCTTGGTAATTATTTTATTTATATACTAAAAATAATATGCATAGTTGCATTATTCGACAAGTTACACTAACAACATATGCATTATAATATGATAACATGTAAATTGTAGAGTTTACAAATTATTCGTTAATGGAAATAGAATTCTGTTCATTTACTGAACATATTTCCGGGCAGGATTGAGCTTCACTGCTCAAGTGTATTGTTCGCGCGTTACTTCATGACTAAGCAGAATTCTCGTTAGCGTTTGGTTGCGCCAGCTCCCTTGAGTTATAGTCGTCCCTATGCGATATTCTTTTGATAGCCTTTAGTATAAATACAGTGCAGTTCCTAATAGTACAAGTCCAATGATGATAAATATCATCGTATAGTGATGCACATGATGATTTGAAACTTGTAGACTGCCCTTTTCCAGCTCTGCTATTTTCAAAATTACTTTCATTTGGTGGTGCTTGTAGCTTAATTGAACGATCTAATGACCAGTCAATCGACAAATTAACTATCGGCAAGAATGATAAGTCAATTTTACTGTTCATTATCTTATGACTTTTTAAAGTAACCAAGCCAGCTTTTAGTGTACACCCTTGCTTAAGTGTAATTTTTCCAGTTATCGGTATAGTTGTCGAAAACACTTTTTCTTTACACACTATGGTAGCTCCCTGTTTGTGTTCTAATGGTGTTGTTTTTAAGCCAAATCTACTTGTCTTTTTATTTTCTGGTTAATTGTTTGACTACCTGGTAGTCACTTATCTTAGCCGATTGTAATAATTGTAGTTTACATATCGAATTATTTGCATAAGCTGAATATACTGGATGGAGTAGAGTACAGATGTAGTTGTCGTCAGTGTGTTTACAGTGGTGAAAATCATGTCTGGGAATCATGTAGTACGGGCCACGATGTAACTTTGTCGCCAAATAATCCATTGCTGGTTGTATGGAGGTATGTTCTTTGGTGGGAAATGCTATTGATTTAAATAAAATTCCTATTTTGTCAAAAGCGTCACCTTTAGTTAAAAAATAACATATTCACCACTGATTCTAATCTTACAAGACATTAATTGATACATTTCAATATGCGATTATTTTCCATTGATTATTATTCAATCTTATGTTTCTAAAATACTCGAATAAAATCCCGGGTTCATGAGTGACGTGGAGTAGACCAGCAGTAGCTGTTTTCTTTGAAGAACCCAAAGGTTTGCAGGACAATTGCTTGATGTCAAAAGAAATCCTTACTTCATAGCTTCCATTGGCTTGGCGCTGGTAATTTTTGTTGTAGAAATCTTCGCAATCGATTTCTTTCTTGTTTGGTTAATTGCCTTTTATTGTCAATTTCGTCTAGCTCCCAAAATTTTTTCAGCTGTTTGTCGATTTCTTTTGTCGTTGATACCATGCTCTGAAAGATGATTCTATTTACGTTTGCTGTTGTTATGCCGGTGATGATTCATCCTAACTACGTTTGTTGGACAATTGGTTTATTTGGTGCACCTTTCAACAGATTTGCCATTATTATCTGTCCGTAATAATCGGCACCTAAGAGTATGTCGATTGGACCGGGTTAATAGAAGGTCGGGTCTGCCCATATAAGATTTTTGTATGAATCCAACTGTTCGGTTCAATAATTTCATCAGTTAGGTTCCTGGTTATATTTTTAAAGACCAGAGCTTCAATCTTTAGTTTAAAGTTTGATGGGAAACTTGAACTAATGGTAAATTCTGTTGAGTGCGCTGTTCCTGCTGTTGTTGATCCCATGCCTGCAATGTTTGCTTAAATCGGTTCTTTTTACTAGTTATAGGTTGTTTGCTTAGCCCGGATCAATAAGAATGCGTACTAGATCTTAGTCATTGTTGGAAGTTCCGATTTCTTAGTTACTTCCTTTTGAGTGTCATGGCGTAAACTTTTTGAGTGTCATGGCGTATGATGAGCTCCATAACATGTTTGACATTTTTTGTAACAGAATCCACCACGGTGAATCCGAGAGCATTTTCTGCACAGAGCTTTTGCTTTCACAATAGCAGTTCTATTTAAGACCGATAGAGCTTGAAATTGCTTACAGCTTGTAATTTCGTGGTTACCGCTGCAATGAGCGCATGAAAAGGCTGCATTAGCCATTGCAACATGTGTTGTCCCCTTTTGGAAGTTTTTGACGGTTCCTTTTTTTTATTTACTCTTTCTTTTGAGAGGGCGGCAAGCGATTGGAATCTTGTTTCCAAGAAGGTAAACAACTATTTGTTATCGAAACTATTTGTTATTCGATTTGTTATCGAAATTTCGTACATGCGATGAGTTGCAGCATCTAACTTTCTAGTCAGAATACCAATTACCGATGCATCCCAGTGCTCTGTTTGAACACCTAAGTTATTAAGTGCATGTATACATTTAATAGCATTGTCGTGCATTGCCTGTAGGTCGCTGGCTGATGGTAGTGCTGAGCAACATTCGTAGGTCTTGATATCTTGCGATTAAAGTTTTCACGCCGTAAAATAATTACCTTTAGTCAATGATAGATGACTAAACAGCTTTGCTGCTTGTCCTCTAACCAACGAAAGTAAATAATACATTTTTATTTCATTTGATAGAGCTTCATTACAGTGCACAGTTTTACTAAATAGGCCGTAGAAAGCTGTCTACTGCTTACTGTCCCCGTAGTAAAAAGATGTTTCTATTGTGGGTAATTTCACCTTGACACTCCTTTTAGTGTCGTCCTTACGTGTAAATATTTTAACTTTGTTCTCCAGCTTCTCCTACTACATCTACTTGCAGATGGCGGCCTAGTTGTCTAACTCCATTTCATCAAATAACTGGTTTTTGAAGTATCCATCTCCAATTTCTGTTTCAGTAGCATTTGCTAAAATCTCCTTGTGATTGCGACTAAAGGAGACCCATGCTTCTTTTGGCTGTTTTATTCTTATCTCACAGTATGCTTTATTAAGACAATTTTTTGCATCTTGTTTAAAGATGTAAATCTGCTGATTTACTTTGGCAGATTGTCCTGGTGTTGTTTGCTCTTTTGCTTCAAGAAGTAAAATGTTTATCTCTTCATATATTTCTTTCACCTGTTCGCGTAATAATTATGACTCTATACTAGTGATCAGTGGGTATTGTATGGATTAATTCTGCATCTATTGTGAAGAATTTGTCAAAGAGTAGTTGGAGGTTTGTGGTTCGTTCATCACAATATTTTATTGTTTTCCTCTCTTTTGGATCCTTTTTGCAGTTTAACTTAATTTGATTAATTAGTTGCCCAGTGCTCGTCTGCACACAACGCGCCTTCACTGTATCCATTTTGGGGCGTGTTTTATGTGTATAGAACTAGTGTGTTATTTCTTCAACGTCACGATTGTTCGTTGGCTTCGAATGACCAATGTTTCTTCGCTGCTTCAGCGATGAAAAACTATTTGTTGTTTCACAGTACGTATAGATATTTTTTATTATTAGCTACTTTCCGCTTACCCTGGGTAGGAGCTAGACAAAAACAATCTTATTATTATATTGCTGATTTTAACCTATGGCTTGGAGAAATTAGTCAATTAATAGAACTTTTGCAGACATTGCAGGTTACAGATGAATGACCATAGAGTAGATATGCTGATAAGAGTGCAAAGCAGGTAATTTTAAATGTGATTGTATTATGCTAGCAATAGTTCAGATATCGACTACTGGGAAACCGAAACAATTTTGTTATTATTGACAGATTTCCTTCCTTAGATAAAAAATACTAATTATCGACCACTTATGTGTTAACAACCGGGTCAACTTTGTCATAACTAACATTGAGTACTAACATAACAACCTTCGAGTTTTTTATATGTAAGAGAAGTGTACAGCATTGCCTTGAATTCTAGGAGTTCCTGATAATCATTGGCCGTACACTCTAATCAATCGATCTATCTTAAAAGTATAATTGGGTGGAGTATAAACTGAAACTAAATACAAGGTAATTTTGCCAAGATATAGTTTTACACAAACCAATAGATGATAGACGTTGCCTACTTTTGAATTCTTTCATCAGTAGGCCAGATGTGGACATCGTTCTTGGACTGCAATGAAGTTGAAAACTGCTGATAAACTTACACAAAGTACTCGGTAGTTTTAGCTTCTTTACGTTTTACTTGTAAAAGAAGCTTATATCCCCGTTGTTTGGCCGTCCTTCCGTCTGTCCGTCCGTGTCCTTATTCAACGCAAAAATTACAAAAGCTAGCTACTTGAATTTTGGTAAGCAATTCAAAGTTTAAATGTTATTGTACACACAATACATACAATTTTTTATGCTACAGTAATACTTTGCATGACGTGATTTTTATTATATTATATTACTTACATTACAAAGTAGAGCAGCTTAAGTAATCGACTTTACTTACTACAGATTACTGATTGTCTAAATAATAAAATAAAATAATAAGTTTATATAATAATATAATAAAATTAATATCGCTGTAGTATTTAACGCAACATACTGTGCAACAAATTTTTCGCGTAAACTGATGTATTGCTGTAATAATGTAAACAAACAAAAATGGTCTGGGCTGCTTTTCTCGTAGTAAATTCAAAAATGAAAAAAGTAACAAAGTTAGCCTTGGGGCATTATTTTACAATCGCGTTTCACTCATGTGATAGATTATTGAACTGCAATGATGAAGTACGATAGTTTGATATTTTTATATACAATAATAAGATCATATGAACGTGCGGACTTCCTCGGTGCTGAAACTCGACCCTGTAATAATAATGCGCTAGTTTCCGATTCCCAAAAGGACCTAGAGGGTCCTATTAAATGTCTTCATCAGAGCGTTAAATCTGTTATTAAAATAACGCGAACATGTTATCGGGTCACGTTGAATTAGAACAGCTCGATCATCACTTTGCATTTGTTCTGCTTGTGCAATTGTGATAGTTTCCTTATCTAGCACTTTTTTTTAAATAACAATTAGGTCTAGCCATTTGCACTCGGCTGCGATAATAGTTATGAAAAGGTTAGGCAAACTGAACTGATGGACCATGGCACGCACTTTGAATCCTTCTTGACGCCAATGATGGCTCGAGCTGCGGACACCGTAAAATATTCGGTAGGCATTATCCTCCCGGACAAGATTATCTACAAATTCACTGAGTGCGACTTGCTGAGCCGTGATTGCGGAGTGATTATTATTGCGTCGTTTTCTCAAACATATTGATCGGTTCCTAACGATTTGTTTAATTTCCAAAATCTTAGCCATAATAAGCACAAAGTCAGCATTTTTAGTAGCTCGTCTATCGTAGCGACGAGCAATCGATTTTACCAGATCCGATCGGCTCCGTTCTTTTCCATTGTGAACTGGTTTGAGTCGCGATCCACCAAATATTTGTGGAAAAGCTAGATAGGCGAGTCCTTATCGAAGAGAATCGACACCGGTTGATTTTCATGAGCTGGAGGGAGAGAAATTCCGTCATCCCCCGTAATGAGTGTTTCTGTCACACCAGGATTGATATAAATAGTGCTATTTTCATGGTTGACATCTCCTTCCATTTGTGACATCTCCTTCCAAAGAGGAGTCTCTGACAGGATTATTGCTGCGGCCAGAACTTTATTAGGTCAAATAGTGCCTGCTGTATAGTTATGTGCGACATGCATCTGACGAGCAAGTCGAATATGTACAACGTCGTCTTGATGAGGCATTCGAGGTAAAGCGCTGACCGTGTTATCTATTTGTACAGGAACGTTAACAATACTCCCTTTAGTCCGAAACTGCCCGTGGGCTCCATAAACAAGTCAAATCTTGTTGTGCCTCGAGCTTGGTTAATTCTGTAACTTAAGCAGGCATTGGTGGAAAATCCAATCGTTGTTAAGACATAAACGTGGGATTTTCCTGTTCTTAATTGAATTGTTACAAGTCGAACAGAGCTTGTACTCTGAATCAGCGGAAGATAGGGCCATAACTTGGTCTACAAACTCATTTGAATTATTATTGGCTAGAAGTTGTGTTTGAGTTACTTTATGGATAGAACGCTTGAACCACAAATTTCCGCAACAATTATACACTTCTATTGGTCCTTCTCGGCACGTTTTGAGAAACAAGGCTTCGATATTACTCCAAGGTACAAACTATCAATATTTTTAAATACAATAATTTATGTTAAAAAGAAGGCTGCGAAGCAGCCTAATGTGACTAAAATCTATAGAAGCTTATATAATAGCCACTGGGTATCATAAGCAGTCGTTTAATTGTTAGATTAAGAAAGAAATTCGAAAGGCTGTGAAGCCTTTCGTTGGGGTAGGGGCGCACAAGCACCCAGGGGCCGAGCCCCTTGTTTATAACTGCGGCCGGTGAAATGATAGTATCTTTTAAGTTGCTGTTATGAGAATTTCTTGTAGTAGCCTCAATTATAGTGGTTCAGGTGACGATTCGATATTTTCCACAGGTAGATGATAATCAGGCTAAGAATCAAATAATGCTGTTCTTATTGCTTACGCAATTTTATTTGAAGAAATAATTTAGAAGGTAATGGTTTCATGTTAATCATACATTTACGACAAAGCCAACCAAAAGCCAATTGAAACCTATGACTTTCTCAGATATGAATCATTTATTTGACTTTTACTTTCCATCAATTAGCTAGTTTTTGGGTCCCAGTTGTATCCGAACCATAAAAAACTTGTCAAATAAATTTCGATAATTTGTTTTGCACTAAACATTGACATGCACGGTTATGTAACGAGTGGATGATGAATTCAGAAATCACGTTCATTACTCTAATACTTCTTATATATTTTAATTAATGTAATTGGTATAATTTTTTTATTGGATTGTTACCATTAATATCATCATAGCTTATCCAAGAGTGTGTACAGCAGTGATAATAAAAAAAAGTTAAACGGAAAACTTTTTGTTCCCAGGCATTTTCTCTCATCGTATACTTGTATAATAATAATAACAATAATGGAAATGAAAATGGAAATGATTAATATAACCATCTGTTTCGAAGTAATTTTCTCAGATTTTTGTGTTGAATTTGAACTTTTTCAACATTTTCATTTTTTATTTATTAAAGTGTATCTAGCTAGTCATATATAGTTGAATACATATACATAAATACCATATGGAAATTAAGTATGATAATGGTCCATAATAACCAATCCTCTTAAGCTTTTTAATAGTCTCGCTCTGTCGTATGTACCAAAACAAAATATTTACAAAAATAAAAAATAAAAAATTGTCTATGTCGACAGTGAATATTTACTGTATAGAAGTATTATAAATTAAAAATTATGATTCATAAATTTAATTATTTTATGTTTATACTAAAATTTTGAAATTTATTATGCCAAAAACTATGCTCAACATAATAAATTTGAAGTATGAAAAATATTTCTGAACCATGGTAGGGTTTAAAGACGAATTTAACGAGTTAAAAGCAGTCGTATACAAAAACTTTAAGAGAGTGGTTCAATTGGCGGTTTTAAATATTAATACTGAGAAACATTAATAAGTTTTAGGGGGTCATGTTACTCATATAAAAGTGATTCGATATGAATATTTTGCTAGCCAAAGAATTCGTATAGATATTATGGAACTTTTCTATCACAGGAAACGTCGTCAGGATAATGTAATCTGCTATATGGTGTTGCAGTCACAAAACCTAACATAGTAAATATGTTGGTATTGCGAATTGACTTGAGGTAGCTGGCCTAAAAAGTCGACTACAGGAACAAAATAGAAATAGTGGCAATACTAAAATGCTTCGTTCAACATCAAAGAGTCCACTTTAGCTGAAAGTTCCTAGCAAGATAAACAAGATACAGATAGTTCAGTGGAACCCAACATGTATTTTCAAAGTACAAATAACCCATTGTTGGCAATGAAGCTTCTTTTGTTTCGCTAATAGTAACGAAAGTAATTAAATCCTGATATAAGTTATAAACAACTGAGATAAGTTAAAGGACATTTACACACAATCTTGACCCAAAACAAAGGTACCGTTCTAGAAGACGAACTTATCTTGGTTTAAAAAATAGCCCTAGGAACAACTAGGTTACTCATAGGGTCAATGAGTAGTCGCCAAAGAGCAAACAAACATTTTACTGCAAAAATGCAAAGTACATTTTGACTGGTCTTCTTGCCGATCTACGGACTTTGTCAATTTCATCTAGTTCTGTCCAATATAATGTCAGATTGAAGTATGTTACAAGTTTCCATTCACCATTTATTAAGGTGCTTTGGCCAATTTTGTCGAAGTAGATACCTGGAAAGGATATGAAGCTTGACATTTTGTCCTTTGCTGTTGTTTGCGATGACATCATTTCAAAATATCAGAATATTGATAGCGTGTAGAGCAAAAAGTTTGATTTACTGTTCGCTCTGGTTGATGGTTTCGGTTTTAGCTGATACATTTCCTTCTAATTAGAAAATTAGAATCATCTGTGCCCATACCAAACTGATGAGTCCCTTGTGACTCGTCCTTGTAAAACGGTTACCTTGGTAATTGCTATTTTATAGAGAGCAGTTCTCGAGCCGCATATTGAAACTACGAGCACCAAACCATCCAGTCCTACCTCTTATCCATTTTATGGGAGGTGAATTATCTTAAATTAAAAGTACAAGTTTTTCGATTTTATGTTGTAGCCTTGGTTGTTGCCAAGTGATTGATGTTAAAAAGTGCTAGATCTTCTTTTGGCATTGCAATTAGTGAAAACCCAATTAAAAAATGCCAAAGTGTTAGAACTTCGAGAATTTAATCATCATTGGAGATTAAACATAGTGGCTTTGAGTTTTTCATGGCCTCTCTTTGACTTAGCAGTTTTGTTAATTCCACTATAAATGTGGAATTGCCTATGCATTTTATGCTTCTGCATACAAAAATTGCCACGTATACCTTATAAGTTCTGCGCTCTCTTCCTTTAGTAGTTTTTCACAGGACCGGCATAACCCACTCCGGTGTGTGTAAATGGTCTTGATTAGTAGATGATTTCCCAGATTGATTTTGAATCTATGACACGTAACGCTTTTTGAGGTTATTTTTTTAGTTATAGTTTTGCCTCTTGTATCCAATATTTTTTCCTTATATGAATGAAAAGGTGTATTCGATTCCTTTATTTACAATTTTCAAATGTGCATTGCTAGTTAAGATATTGATAACTGGCAGGAAGTATATCTATAGCATTGTTTTTCATTTACTGAATTATTTCCATTTTGTAACAACTGCGTTGTGTGTACTTCACGATCATATTCTCAGTATCCGCAATAAATCGAACTTGTTAACTTTAATTTTTCTTCAGTTTTAAATCCTCTTTAGTTTAGTGAAACAAGATATGGTGTCGAACCAGTTGTCCCACTTGGGTTTGCGCCAATGAGGTCCTGACCACCAAAGTTTACGGCTGTTTTATTTGTTTAAGTTAATTGGCTAACATAAAAGTGCCGTTCAAGTGCCATCAACTAATATCGTTGAAAAATGGTTTGCCTTAATAAAATTCGTTTCCTCACTCCAAGGCCCTTCATGTTAGAACAACTTCTATGCATTTCTCTGAACGTCAATAGTCTAGTTTCACTAGATCGGCGACAACAACTTGAAGAAATGGGTTTCGGATAGGACAACTATGTGAGGCCTTGCGTCACAAGCCTCACATAGTTGTCCTATCCGAAACCCACGTAACTCAAAGATATAAATTTCAAGTCACCGAGTATACCACTTTCAAGCTAGATGCAATAAGTACCAAATCTGAAGGCACTACTATCTTAACCCAGAATGACATTCCTCACTTCCTAGCCAAAACTTTTGTAACAGCCGAAACTGATGCAATACTTTTAAATAATGGTAGAACAAATATCTCACGTTTTGCTCTATTTACGCGAGTCAAGTCAAGAGCCATGATTTAGAACATATATTTAACTCCAGTAACAAAGTTATCTTGGCAGGAGACTTTAATTCACGCCACACCACATGGAGTTGCCCAAATAATAACCAGAATGGTCGTTCACATTTTAATTTTTGCAATAATTCCAATATCCAATTAAATGCTTCTAACGAAGCAAAATTCCCAAGAGGAAACTCGTTTCTTGATTCTATCTAAAAATATCTCTCTAGTCACTCCACATCAAGAGCCTTGCGTGAATTTTGCTCAGATCATTTACCAATTGTATTCACAATTCTTTTCAAGACCCAACCACAAGAAACAAAAGTATTTCGCAACTACTTCCAAGCCGACTGGATGAAATTTCTACTCAAATTGAAGAAAAAACGGTTAACTAACTCTAATTCAGAGCAAAGGCACCTTAAAAATTCCTCCTGAACTCCAAAACCTCATTAAACTACGCAATCGAATGCGTCGACTCTATTATAAATACCTAGGGCATATCTTGAAATCTGATGTAAATTTGTATGATATTAACTATGAAATTCGGAATTCACAAGTAGAATGCCTAAAATTCCCGATAATTCTCCGGAAATTTTCAATGAAATTCGAAAACTTAATGATAAAAAACAAAATGTGATTACTTCAATTACTAAAGATTCTAGTCCAATCATAGATCCTAAAATAATTGCAAAGGTTATCGCATCTCACTATGAAAAATACAAAACGATCATATACAAAACGATTCTCTAAAAGATCCCTGTTTTGAACAGTTAGTCAATAACTGTGTCAACAATTTTTCTCAATTTTCCTCCTCTTAATCCAACCGTAATTGAGATGGTTGATAAAGCAGAAGTTGCTAACATTCTCCAGAATCTTAATAAAAGAAAAACTTTAGGAGACGAGCACATAGCCAACTCGGTACTAAGAAATCTTCCAGATAAAGCAATACAACAACTTACCGATATTATTAATGGTATCTTAAAGACAAGCTAATTTCCAGATTGTTAGAAACTCGGCAAAGTCATCCCTATTCTTAAACCAGAAAAACTCTCTAATAGTATAGAACATTCTCGCCCAACATCACTCCCTACTAGAACCCTATATTCCAGAAGAATAATTCGGATTTCGTGCCGGCCACTCTGCTACTCAAGCAGTGCTGATGCTGAAAACTCCATTAAAAATGCCAAGTTATTTGGTCGTTCAACAATCGCAGCCTTTTTGGACATAGAAAAAGCTTTCGACACGGTCTGGCATAAAGGCTTAGTCTATAAATTAATTCAATGTGGTATTCCTTACTACCTCATTAAACTAATCGAATCATACTTATCAAATAGGAAATTTCGTGTCGTTAAACAAACACTATTCTAGTACCAAATCAATAGCAGGAGGAGTTGCAAAAGGTCAAATTCTAGGCCTACATCTTTTTTTATTCTTCTATTCGAATTTGAAGATATTCCAATATCTGATAATTTTCTCATGAAAGTAATGGCCATGAAGCTTGCATATATGTATATCTTTATCTGTGGTAATATCACAACTATGTTTTCTTTTCGGCATCTACTATAGAATGAAATGAAATGTTTAAAAATATTATACCCAGAAAATGTTTAATTGGTAATCTTGGTGCTATCAAAGATGTAAACTTAGACCGATTAAATATACAACAGTTCTTGAGCACAATGCCAAACATTTTTGGAAGCAGTCATAGGAAGAGTAGTTTAAAATCACTTTTGGATTTTGAAAAAATTGAAAATATTTATCCTGGAGCTGATGTCCTGGATTAGAGTTGTTAGCATACAATTGTTAGCCTACAAGTGTGGATTTTTAAAACAACCAAACTTATATAATTAAAATCCCAATCCGAATATTTATAAAGTCTTAGTCTTGCTAGAGTATCACCTTTATAATATCATTAACATTCATAAAATACTCTACAGTTCTACAAAATAATATTTTAGTCAGTCGACTGTAACATTTTTGTTTTTATCTTGGATTAATTAATAAGCCAAAACCACAGTGTAATTTATTCTGTTTCCATCTAAATTAAATTTTTTGTTTGTTATCATTTCAGCGCTAGTACCTAAGATAGATATGAACAGAAACAACAAGAACAACAGCAGTCTCAACTTTCAAAGTACAAAACCCATTTTCATATTATTTAAGAGTTACACAACCAACACCCATAAATATACATATATAAACACAAAAGGTGTTGTAATTATTATTAAACAACAACAACAACAATGAAGAGTGTGCTTTGGGGTGAAAAACAAGAAGAAAATCCAAGATAACACAAAATAATTTTCCGTATCAAGCAGACAATTTTCTTATTTTTCGTATTCTATTTCAAAATGCAGTAAATTTTCGATTTGCCATTTTTATTTTACTGTGTGACATTTTTATCTTAAATTATTCCTAAAAACAAGAGAGCAAAATGAGAAAAACAAAAGTATTTTCTTTAGATTTTCGGTTTTGTTGTTTGTTTTGAAAATTTTCATTTTAATTAGAAAAATAAAAAAAAAAAAAAAAACGACGAAAAACTTTGAATTTTATTATCATTTTGGGAGAAATACAATGTGAAGATTTTATTTTATTATGACGTAGTCAAATTTATTTTCTTAGAACGATATAGGAAAAACTGATTTTGATTTTAACAACGGAAAATTCTTTATTAAATATGTTAGGTAATTGATTTAAGGTATTTTTTTTTTGTGTATGCATTGGGGATGTATTATGAACTTTTAACATATGATTTATGAAAATTATTTCTAGACACCCGACAATATATGAGGGAATACTATATATCGTCATACTATGTGGTAGACAAACAAAATAAGTTTCTATATATCTGGTATCATTTTTGCCGCCATTCAAAGAAAGACTTCGTATCAGATTTGTTATACGAACATAACAAAATTCACTGTTCCGGCCTTTCCTTCAGAAATTGCTGACCATTCGTTTTGGATCGACTTGCTATCATTTTATTTAAAGACCGGCATCAGGAATTGTCATCTAATTCCTAATCGCCTGGTTAAAGAGTACTCGGCAAGTACCGTTATTGTCATGTATTGAGCCATATATTAAAACCATGGATAAATTTATCACTTTACAAGTAATCAATTATTAAAGGAAATACTACAGGCAAAACAAAATAAAAAAAATCAGCAACAGTACATCTGAGATACGATCGCAAAACGTATGACTACTTAAGCAATTTAGAGGAGGACTATACTTTTCTATAATTTACAAACAAAACAATAAATTACGAAAAAATCCGAGGAAGATGCGAGATGCGTAGGGAGAAGCAATTTTCTTTTATCTTTATTTCTGTCTCCTAGTCCTTTTTTATTCTATTATAGTGTTCTGCTTAATTTATTTGGAATAAATTGAATGTAAACCAGCACAACTCTTCGATTTATTTATTGGTGCCATATCATTATTATTCATTGGGCCACCAAGCCGGACTCCTGGGGTCGATCGATGATCGTTGAAGTGATCGGACGTTTTTTTTTAGATCTCTTCATTTTTTTAAAATTAATTTTATTTATGTTTTTTTCCATTGGGTTGTGTTTATTTGTGTGTGAGCGCAACAGTGAAATGGATCGAGAACTCTGTCGTTTTTCCCAGAGAACCAGGTTCCAATGCATAATTATTAATTGTGCAACTTTAATTCTAGTTCTACACAATTTTTTTGGAGTTTTGTCATATATTTTCTATATTACGAAAATGCTGATTATTTCTTTTGTTGAGAGTGGTCCACTCGAGATTTTTCCTGGACGTGAAGGCAGGCTGATTTGCCTATGACTGGACACATTAGGGATGGTTTGTTGGGTTTGTGGATAAGAGTGGCTTTGGTATGTTTCCGCGGGAGGGTGGGATGTAAATGTGAATATAAATAATTATTTTTATAATTTTTATATTTTTATATTTTTTGTATTTAAATTTTTTTATATTTTTTAATTTTTATATTTTTATATTTTATATATTTTTTTTATTTTTTATTTTTTATATTTTTTTATATTTTTATATTTTTATATTTTTTATATTTTTTATATTTTTTATATATTTTATATATTTTATATTTTTTATATTTTTAAATATTTTTATATTTTTTATATTTTGTTACATTTTTTATATTTTATAATTTAATTGTAAGTTTCAAGCGAAAACTAATTCAATTTATTACAGCCTACGGCTTGCAGAAATAAGCCCATTAAGAAATTTTTTCAGAGAAACACTGCAGATTACAGAAAAATGGTTGCAGATAGGAGTTCCTGATAAAAAATGACAGAATGCAGAGCAGTAGTTTGAATATTGACTACCGGGAAACCGGATTAATTCTGTCATTACTTATTTACCTTTAGGTGTCAGTAACCGGGTCGAGTATGTCATAAATAAAATTCCATCCACTCCTTCCGTTTTGTTATATGTAACATGGATGTACGGTGGTGCCCAGCATTCTGGGAGTTCCTTGTTCGTCCTTGGCCTACATTCTAATTAACCAATCTTCATTCAAATTGGTCCACCAAGCCAGACTCATTTGGAGAAAAATAAACCTAATTAACTCGTATCGTTATACAAAAACAATATGTTTACACGAACTTAGTAGAGAATTATCCACTCTGTATTATTATTAAAAAATATCATCTCACGAAATACCAGTTATATAACTCAACTAATATCATCAAAATTACTCTATTACACTTGTTGAATATTTCGCATGCTGCGAATGGTATCGTGATCCAAAAGATCACGATACCATTCGCAGAATTTTGGTGGAAACGACGTATGCAAAGTCATGGATAAATCGGTGGAAAAAATCTCGCAAATCGTAAGTCTAGAGCTTTTAAGACTTTCAAGAAGTTTAGATGATCGTTATAACACATATCCTATTATCCAACTTAGTGTCTCTGATATTTTAAAACGACTGCAATATTTGGATATCAAAGTAAGAGCAGGCCCTGATAGCATCGCACCATAGTTTTTGAGAAAATGTGAATTTTCTTTGTCCGAACCGTTACATTATCTGTTTAATGCGAGTCTTTCGTGTGGGGGATTTAGTGATATTTGGAAAATTTCTTTTATTGTCTCCATTTGCAAATCTGAAAAATGGAACGATATTAATTCCTATGGATTTAATATCGTTCCATTTCGTCGATAGTATATTGCTATACTATCGACTTTACCAAAGTTTTTTGAATCTTTGGTCACTTCTAGATTAGAAAGTCTTATAGCAAATACGATAAGTTCGCGTTAGCATGGGTTAACTCTTTTTTCGAAATCTTACGACCTACTAAATCACAGGATCCTTCTTCAGAAATTGGTTGACTTCGGATCCGATTTTAATCCAATCAAATGGATTGCTTCGTACGTCACAGCTAAAAATAATGTGTGGGGGTATTTCCCAGGATCGTTCTTTCGAATTTGTTATTTCGTCTGGTGTTCCACAGGACAGCCACCTTAAACTTTTACTATTCACGGTGTTTATTAATGATGTTAGGCAGTGTTTCAGGTTCTGTGGGTGTTTATTGTATGCTGATGACTTAAAAATCTATGCTGCAATTAATTCGTTTAGTGTACTGAATAGGTTCAACACGAGTTCGATGTCTTTGGTTGTTCAGAAAGAATGTGAAAGCGTACAAAAAAGCAATGAATCTCAAAACATGATTTCCTGATGTGCACTGAAACGTGCAAATTGAGAAAACTTCGTAAACTTTTAGAATTCAACTTAGCAGAGATGGGCCGAAAACATAAGTTGCACATGCAAAAATGATGTGGACATAATAGAGAAGACAATATAACAAGCATGCTTATCAGCGTCTGTGATAAAATTATACCATAAAAACGTGCTCACAAAGCAAAACAAATGGTAATGCAGAATTAAGAGGCTTCGTGTATAGTTTTAGCACAGAAAGACTTATAATTACTGAAATACTGCAAGCACTTTAACAAATAAAGAAGGCATAACCACTATGTGTGGGAAGGAAACCTCAAACTGTTTGTTGAGGGCACTGCTTCCTGATAACACTGTGACAAATAACGCAGAATCGCATAGAAAGTTAGGGGGAATAGATTTGTTACACCAAACGAATTTAGCAATGACGAAGACAAGAACCAAAAAATGTCAGTAAAATTTGGCATTGACAATATGTACTTCAAAATGATACAAAGGGCATGGTATTAATAGGACCTTGTACCACAAGGTTCCTGATTTTCTGTCTAAAAAAACAAGTTTTTCTGAAGGCATGGAGATTGGCCAAGTCATAATCATTAGGAAGGAAGGCGAAAACATCGTAAAATCGAATAGGCCAATCATGGTAATACATGCCTTTGGTAAGCTACTTGAAAAAATAATAACTAGTAGGTTGATGTGCATATTCCAGGGTAGTGTCAAACATAGAGACAAGGGGGTTGGATTCAGAAGATATCGGCCAACAGAGGATGGTATAAAAATGATCAATATAGTCAAAAGGCCAGAGCAAAAATACGTTCTTGATGTATTCCTTGACGTATCTACTACTTTCGATAATCTGTGGTGGCCTTGTATTATCATTGAGTTACAGAAGGTAAGCTGACCAGCAAACCTTTACTCAATCATAAGTAGTTAAATAACCGAAGAGTCACCCTACAAGTCAAAAAAAGGCCACACCCCGAAAAAAACGTCTTCAATCCAAGAAGTTGCATTCGCAGTAGCTCAGAGTGGTTTAAATAAAATCACTGATTGGTTTTGGAGCTACAATATGATGTTTTTGTCAGCCAAAATAATGATCCAACTTAATGGATCGCTACATATATCAGAAGTTCACCTTTGGTTTCTTTGAAATGAGAATTAAGATGGAAAAAACTGTAAAATAACATGTATAACATGTTAAAAGGATTGCAGAAAGCAGTAAATAAGTATTTTTCATGATAAGACAAACATTTGAATATTGGTGGTTTGCTACAATACAAGTTTGTGTTTTTGTGAGTCTTTTTGTAGTGATATTAAGTTAGGTTAGACCCTAGGTTCAGGCCAGTAAGACCATGGGCTCGGGGATTAAATCAATTCTTCACAATAGTTATTATATGGTACGTACATAATAAAAAAACAAATAAAAAAAAAAATTGTAAATAATAACGAAAAATGTAAAAAAAAAAATTATTTTCTTTTTTGTTCATTATTTATATGAAATTCATGCATAGTAAGCTTTGCATTTTACAATATTTGATTTTTTTTTTTTTTTTTTTGTATTCAAAGAATGGTAACTAAACCAACTACGACTGAGACTTATGGGAGCTGGTTTTTTCAAAACAACGAAATTCATATTTATCGCATAGTAGGCTGTGCATTTAAAAACATTTGAGATTTTTTTTGTATTTGTTATTCGAAAGAATAAGAACTAAAATATTGACGTAGAGTAGTGAGAGCTAAAGTTATTCATGTATTATTTTTAAAAAGAAAAAAAAAGACCAATTCTTCTGTTCTAATTTGATGATCTGTAAATCTGTTGGTCTGTGGTTTATTTAATAGAAAGCATCTCACCTATATGAAACTACAAAAAAAATGCAATGGGGTTTATAACGGTACATTTTTGATCAGTAATTATATTTCCACAACACTACACTAACTATTCAAAAGTATATTTAACTTAATTATAAATTGAAAATTTTTAAACTGTGCCCACCACCGCAATATGTTTGTATCTTATAAAGTAAAATACTCGTAAACAGCTGTCAAAAAGGAAAATGTGCATAGTAAAAGCCACCCTGTGGAGACACAAAATGTTATAAACACTCTCACCAATGCTCTTACTCTCTTATTGTTTTTATTAAAACACACAACATTTTTCGTAAATATTTCAAGCTATTACAAACTACACATAATAAGAATAAGGTGGTGTCTGATTTTCGTTGTAATTATTCCTGTAGTAATCATAATATTCCAGCTGTAGTAATTATGACGTTGTACTGTATGCAACCAAATTACTACAGCAGCGTCATGTAATAATTTTGACAGGTCGTAGTTTTTCATTTCAAACATAATTGGCGTATGTTATACTAGTGTTTTGAATAGTAAACAAAAAACAAATTTTAATAAAATTTGAATATAACAAATTAATTATGAGTGAACGATACAGAAGAAGTACTTTTATAAAATATATGTGTTGTAATGTGGTAAAATAAAAAGTTTATTGTTTCAGTAAGCGATGAACAAATCAAGCGATTAAATGAAGCTAGAATCCAGTATGAGGATTTGTTAACCGGTAAATTTTACCGAAGGAACGAGAACTGGACGAAAGAAAAATATTTTAAATTAAAGCTTTGTTCATAACATCGGAAATAATTTACAAACTCCCGTATTCATTTTGCTAGAAGTTGAGTTTTTTTCAACTCGAGTATGGAAATTATGAGTGTAATCTATCTTATGCTGTGGTTTGATTGCTTTGAGCTCAGGAGTTCGGATATTATTTTCAATGTTATGAAATAAGCTTAAAAATAAGCGTAATGTAAATCTAATAGATTGAAATATTTTAGAATTATTAGATATTCTGCTAAATTACCTGAATTCTCAATCGAGCAACTGAGAAACAAATGGAATAATTTGTTTAATACATCAAAACTTGTTATTTAATTCTTTTTTTTAAATTTCAGGAGCTACTTAACCCTGCTACTGGGATACAAACCGAAGATGGAGAAGATATCGCAGGTAATTGGGGTTCTTCGAGTTGATGCTTACCTTCGGTTCTGCACACCATACTATTCACCCGCCATTATTATTACACAACCAACAAGGTGTGTGTTCCAGTAATCCTGGCAACGTTTTACTGGAGAAAAAGAAACGCCGCCATTAACACCGCCAACTACTACTACACAATCGTCTATGGCTACCCGGAGTACACCAACGAGTTCTTCAACGAATCTAGTTGCTCAACCACAAGATCTTGTAGCAGATAGTTGACAAGAAATATTTCTAGGGAGCAAACTTCGGAACCTAGGAAAATAGGGTCTAACAAGATATATTCCGAAAATACGACAAAGAATGTAAAAAACAAAAAGAAGAAACTAGATGTTTTTTTAATTTTTTGGAAGGGTTTGCCTCGCACATAAGCATTCCTTTTAATAAGTCATCTGAGTCAGATTCATCTGACGATTGAATCTTTGGCTGTGAAATATATGTAGTTATATTTTATATTTTTTTTTATTGATACTTTTTCAATTATTAAAGAGTATTTGAAAAAGTTCATGTAGATATTGAATCCCAGTTTGTTGGTCTCCAATTTAAAGTATAAGCTACCTCTTCTGCATTGGGCTCATCACTAAATTCACGATTATCAACATTTAACAATAATGGCAGGCCATCATTTGTATCTATGCAGATGTTATGGAAAGTTCAGCATGCCGCAACTGTCTTCAGAATATTTTCAATTTTTAAGTTGAGAGCACGTCAAAAATATAGATCGCCAACGTGCCTTCATTTCCCTAAATGCACTCTATAACATTAAGTGCAGCACTAAAAATTGCATTAATTTTTATTTTATTATCACCCATGTTCCGCTCGATTGTATGAATAAGGATGAGCAACCTAATGTTATTACAGTCACAGCAGCGAGAAATAAGTTAAAAGCCATAGCCCTATATTGCAAAAAATTTAAAAAATATAAATTTATCTGCTCTTTAATTGTATGGCATTTCAGGCAGTTAGTTTAAACCTGAGCCAAGCAGTAACTTTGTTATCAAATAGTATGATGTTTCTTGAAGATTATAGAATATTCAACATTTGCTTATATTTTAGAGGAGGCTAAAATAATTGCAATTGATTATGTGAACGTGAGGAAGTGTTTGATGATCCTATGCAAAACCTTAAAGTTAATTTTTTTAACAATGTTTTGAACCACTTTGGCAATATCACCAATATAACGGATGATGGGGCGAGATTTTTATCCTTGACCTAGGGCGCCACAAATGCTTGGGTCGGCGCTGCATTAAGTATGCTACTGCGGTTGTAAATTGAGGTAAATTTTAATTCGCTAAATGTGATCCGTGATACCAACATACTTAATCATTATATTGATACATATTTACCGGAACTGTCAACCACTTTACATTAATTTTACTAATTTAAATATTGTGATATGCATAATTGTATCTCAGCCCTATATACTACTATATATATTCTTTTTTCACATAAATAATAAAATCTCATTAATATTTATTAGATTTAATTATTATTATAAAGAACAATTATAATTAAGATCAATATCATCATTACTATATATTATAATTATGTTTGTATAGACATCTCAATTACACACACGTTTACATAAACAGGGGTATAATTATACATATAGCTATACACATTAGGGCATGTTATACAAAATTCTTATCACTTAAAAACAATACGTTATACATATTTTGTATATGTTATGCCTTTAAATTTTCCAGAACTATAAACAAAAACAAAACAACAAAAAAATATACTTTAAAGTGTTAATGGAAAAACAAAAACACAATTAATAATAATTTTCCATTTACCATGTTTCCTTTTTCGATATATTATCAACCATAAAAATATGAAAAAGGAGAGTAAAATTTCCCATACCCGACGCTGTATTATCATTACATTTGTTTTTGTTATCTCTGAAAATATATATTATTAGAACATATACAATATACATTGTTGGTGTTATTGTTATTGAACAAAACAAAAAATTTATGAAACAACTTTTTCTTAACACTTCTTGTGATTTCTTTTTAATTTTTTTCTGCGTCATCTATTCGTATCTTTGATTATAATTAGAAAAGTTATCGTTTTGTTGTTGTGTTATAAACCAGAAGGATTAAAATGTATAATAGCACTCTGTCAGGCCATAATAAGGTTAGATGGTGAAGTTATAGTAAGACTGTAAGTGATGAAAAACAGAATTAACGACACAAGACCCAAAACATTGCAGGCCAACACTGAATCAACCATCTGAATTTATCGGTTCAACCCCATAAACGTTTTATTTAATATTAAAATATTTCTTTGAATAACAATAATACAAATATTGTTATTAATAAAGGGTTTTTAAAATAATTTACAAAATATTTCTTAATTTCAAACAGATGTTTTATTTATATCAAACAACAATTTTTAAGGCAATATTTTTAGATTATAAAAATAAATTTTTTAATACCAATAATCATTTTTAAAAAAATTTGTTCTCTTCTCTATTCTCTTAAAAACAAAAAAAATATCCCGTTACCTAATTTTTTTGTCAAGTAAAACATATTTCAAATTTATTTCTTGTTTTCGATCAGAGTGACCGGTTCTTGTATTTTACATTGACCGGTTCTTTTATTTTACATTTTTTGAATTATAACTTAATTTAGTATAAATGAAAACTTAAATATAATTTGATCAGTGTTCTGTGTTATAAAGGTGACGTCAAGTGATAATATTGATTACTAAATTGATAATTTTGATTGTTCTGCAGTGGTAATAGAATATGCAGATGAACCTTCATTCGAGGAATGGGGTTAATCCGAAACCACTAAAAAATATTTAAACCGATATGGAATCAAAAAAGAAGGTTTAAAATATTTAAATTTAGACGATTTGAATGAAATTTTTTCAACAATAGAATTGTTCGGTGTAAAAATTATATTCCGAAATAAGTTATTGAAATGGAGAGAGTAAAACGTAATAAAAAAGATAAAAAATATCATTTAAGTAATTACTCATATGACCATAAATGTACATAAATGGTCATATTTAAACTTGATTTCATGATAGCGGTTTCATTTCGTATTTCTTTCCCCTTTACCTACAAACTAGGATTTTGTTATTATTTCATTTTTGAACGATAATATTGTTTGATTCTTTGATGTTACGCACTAATACAAATAAACAAAATTTCAATGAGATATTATTTTTTTCGTAAAACTAAATTTAGTTTGAGTTTGATTGCAGAAGAGTAAACTTAAATATAAAATAATAATACGCTCAAATAAATTAATTTAAAATGGAGGATAAAGAAGGCTAAAGTCAACAGACGTTAACGCTTATTAGGGAATTTAAAAAATACCCATGTCTGTACAATCCAGTCGATGTACATTATTTAAATGAAACAATAAAAAGTGAAAAATTAAATTTAATTTTATGTAAACTAAAAACAATCAAATATAGATTTGTTGGATGTAAGTTTAATATCCATTTTGATCCGGTTATAATTTTACATCATTGATTTCCAGATTGGAATAGACGCATCAAGTGAAACAAGAGTGATAAACCCTATAGGTACAACACAACAAGTAATATATTTTAGATTCATACAATATAAATGTTCGTACATTAGTCATAATAATACCCCTAACCTTTTTATGTTTTAAGGAACCCTTTTCTATTTATGACATTTTTTTAAATTGTATATATTATTTTAGAAAAAACATACCAAAGCCACTACTCGCAACTCAAGGACTAGAAGCCATACAATTTATGAAAAATCATTTTAAAAATAAGGCAGAAATACCACCGCCTGAAAGAGTTTTGTCGGTATCTATGTACCGACATAAACAAATTAAACTACAACATAATTTTATGGCATTAAGCATAGAAATCCTGTAATTAGTAAATAAAACAATTGCTGAGGAGAGAATTGAAATACCAAATAATTACCAACCTATTATAACTCCACCCAGATCTACCCCATCTCCCTTAAATTGCATACCTTCGATTAGTTCTTTCGCAATTTTATATCATGATAACATCCATAAAGTTTCTAACCTTTTATCAAGCCCTAGACCCTTATCTTCAAGCTCCAGCCAATTCCTAGACTCCTCATCAACACAAGCCTCATAAGATTCCTTTCCTTACCCAAACCAATATACATTAAATTCCATCTTCGATTAACTCAATTAACTGCAACATCTAGGAATCTGTTGAAAACTCCATCGCCGCCAATTCCTGAGCCGCCAATTCCCTTTATTTAATTATTAGATTCATCCTCACTCCTAACGCAAAAGCCAATTAATTTGTTAAACTATCCTCAAACCATAAACTAATCGTTTCATCTTGAAACAGGCATATTTTTATTTTAACTTATGTTGATATTGATTGATTTTTCCCCTCTTTAACAGAGTACTCTGATTTTGTAAGTCAATCGAACAGAAAACCGGAGTACCCTTTTTATGTATGTATTTGTGTTTTTTGTCTAAAATTTGTCAATCTCGTCTGTTAACATCTGGAACAAATAATCATAAAATAATAATTGTCATTTTAGTTTTAAAACGAAACTCCCTTTATTTTAAAATGTTAAATATTTTTGTTCATTTGTCCATTTTATAAAACAATAGAAATACAATATACAATTAAATATCATCAATCCATTTTTTAATGGTCAATCGAACGTTATCAGAGTTCTCTTTTACCCTTTTTTCACTCAGTGCAAGTTTGTAAAATCAATCGAAATCCACATTAGTTTTGTTTTTATAATAAACCTTCATTATTAAAATATTCAGTTAGTTGCTGTCTAACTGTTTCCCCAGCTTTTGACTTGATTGTTATATTATTGCCATCTGCGGCCTGTTGAGATGTGGTTTTTTGCAGGTTACAATTGATGTCTTCACTGTACAATCGACTTTTTGAAATTAAAAAGTTATGTAGTACGCAGCAACACAGCTCAATTTTTGTTAGCTTTTCTTGGTGAAGATTAATTGGTTTATTAAAAATTAGAAAGCGATTGCTTAATATCCCAAAAGCTCTTTCAATATTCTGTCGAGCACGACCTAACCTTTGATTAAATATTTTTTTGTATTCATCCGTTGTAGTAAACGAATCATGTGTTCCGATAATGGAAAAGCATTGCCACCAATAAACATGTGCGGCAAGTTTCTAGAATTTCCAATCATTTTGTTTGGTGGTAAATATTTAACGGGGTGCTGTAAGATATACATGAAATTCGATCGTTGCAAAACACTGGCATCACTGATCCTGTCATTACATCCGACATCCACAAAAATAAATGTTGCATACGCATCTGCAAGGCCAAGTAGTACTAAGCTATTAAAGCCTTTGTAATTGTAAAAGAGGAGTGCGTTTTTTTCGATGGCCTGAATGCAATATGTTTTCCATCAAGAGCACCTAAAGAGTGTGGAAACTACCATTTTAAGCAGGAATCTTCTGCAATTTTTGACCAATCCTCTTTGGTATTAGGACACTAAAATAAAATATTTTTTATTAACAATTTTGATGCTGTGGTTTTTTATGACATAGCCGTAGTAGTATGCATCTAACACTACCCTTAATTGGGTGGTAGTACTTTATAAATGGCATGGCGAGGCATACAATATTTCGAATTGTTTTCTTGCGGTAGTTCCGACCAGGGTATGGCTACCTTTTGTCCTAGTTGAATATATTCCTCCATGAACGTTTTGTATTCTTTATGATAACTAGCTGATCGAGAAAACTTTCTTTCTATCCCCACCAATTTTGTCTGCGGTTGATAATGAGTATCCTAATTCTGGTTTTGGTTAAATGAATGGTACCTACCATCTGTCACTAGAGTTTTTTTTTCTGGTTATGTGTTGCTTAAAGGTTCCTCGACCTGCCAAAACTTTTTAATAATTCCATTAAATGGTCATTATTGTTGCTGGTAATTTTGATGTTGTAATTGTGAAGTACGTGTTTTCCGGTCTCACTGTTGCTAATTTTTCCTCCGATTATCCATCCGAATTTTTATAATTGAATTACGGGGAAGCCTTTTATCATACATTTTTCCTCTTCTAGCAGCTCTAAAAAGAAGTCAGCGCCAATTAGAAAATCCACTGCTGTTGGTACATTAAATTGGGGAATTGCAAGGTCCAGCTGTAGCTGCCTCATCCTTTAATAAACCATTTGTAATTTGTAAACGGCACTTACATTTTTATTATCATGCATTGACGTCATATGTAAATCATGAAATGTAGGCCATAATTTATAATCACCGCAAAACAGTTTTATATTTATTTTTGGTAATCGGGTGTTTTGTGATTGATTAATGGTGTTTATAAAACTTTGTTTTTGGCCTATAAATTGTTCTAAGGTAGCATTTAGGTCGTTTACTTCCATTTTCTTATCTGGCGACCTTGCATTGATTTCGGCTTTTAATGACGCCATAGTATCCATACAAATTTTATCGGCTTCTTCTGTTAAGAACTTGTATGTTTCCAGCGTTAAATTTGCGTTAATATTAACATAAAAGTTACATAATGCTCTGTTGTAAACCATTACAATTGGTTTTCCTTACCCATTCGCATTCCAACAGATACCATTCACCCATAACAATTACAAAATTATGTCGGTCACTTCTTGTGATCGAATTTCAAACGTTGTCGTTTCGTAACCAAATAAATTATATTATTAATTATTGACGAGTTGTAGAATTTAAATAAAATTAAATATGAACATAAATATGCCGATAAAAGAAAAAACGACATATGTAAAAAAAATCGCATGAACCAATGTTTTTCGGTGGTTCATGGGAGTTTAAAAAAATGAAATAAAATATTGGCAGTTGGTCTTAAGAAGTCAAGTGTTAAGTTTAAAAAATTATCAAAAAAAATAAATAATTAAAAAAAATTAAGAAAGTGTTAAAGTAATAATAATTATAAATAGAATAAATTTTATAACAATTAAATAAGTTATATATATTAACATATACCAATAAAATATAATAAAATATATTTATTTATTTAGTTATTAAAACAGTTTGTATATAATAAGTTATACAACACTCTAGCTCGCACTTGTCGATCCATACTTTCACTTGTACATTCTACTATATTTTATTTCACTTGACAGATTGATTTTATTAACACTAAATAGTCTTTTAATTTAGCACCTTTATAATTTTAGGAACTATTATCTGTTATACGACATATGGTCGTTCTTCATGGAATACAGCCATTTTTATTTCCACCGTAGCAAAGGATAAAGCGATAATGTGTAAGCAAGTATTTTGACAAGCAATGAATTTAATGTACATTGAAGGCTTAGTTTAATCAATATTTTCACAATATTCATTCAACCTAAGCACACAAGTAACGTATACTATCTGCGCATTGCATGATCGCAGATCCATGTCAGCCTGCACAATGACATGAGAGATGAAATGGTCCATGAACTTTACACACCATTAGGGCGTCAAAGATGAGTTCATTATTACCACTAAACGTATTAATGTGAAAAATTCTCTTTTTTGCATCCTGCCCTACTGAGATTCGCGTCAGATATCCTTCGCTTCAAGCGCTGTAGCAGGAATGTTTTTTTCTAATTTTAATTTGCTTTTCGGCCGCAACTAGTAAGCTTTCCGAAGGACTCTTGTCAACAACATTTGTTGATGTACAGAACTGGCGAATGAAAATATACTTATCCAACTTTATGTTCGTTTACTTGAATTTCGTCAAAATGAAATGAATCCTGATGGAAGATTTCATCTTAAGGTACTAAATTTTTCTAAAGTGTAGAAGTATCTACAAGTTAAGCCGAAGGTTGAAAACGATTTACGATTTATAATTTTAACACAATTCAATATAATAATATAATAATATAATAATATAATAATATAATAATATAATAATATAATAATATAATAATATAATAATATAATAATATAATAATATAATAATATAATAATATAATAATATAATAATATAATAATATAATAATATAATAATATAATAATATAATAATATAATAATATAATAATATAATAATATAATAATATAATAATATAATAATATAATAATATAATAATATAATAATATAATAATATAATAATATAATAATATAATAATATAATAATATAATAATATAATAATATAATAATATAATAATATAATAATATAATAATATAATAATATAATAATATAATAATATAATAATATAATAATATAATAATATAATAATATAATAATATAATAATATAATAATATAATAATATAATAATATAATAATATAATAATATAATAATATAATAATATAATAATATAATAATATAATAATATAATAATATAATAATATAATAATATAATAATATAATAATATAATAATATAATAATATAATAATATAATAATATAATAATATAATAATATAATAATATAATAATATAATAATATAATAATATAATAATATAATAATATAATAATATAATAATATAATAATATAATAATATAATAATATAATAATATAATAATATAATAATATAATAATATAATAATATAATAATATAATAATATAATAATATAATAATTAATATATTATAATAATATAATAATATAATAATATAATAATATAATAATATAATAATATAATATATAATATAATAATATAATAATATAATAATATAATAATATAATAATATAATAATATAATAATATAATAATATAATAATATAATAATATAATAATATAATAATATAATAATATAATAATATAATAATATAATAATATAATAATATAATAATATAATAATATAATAATATAATAATATAATAATATAATAATATAATAATATAATAATATAATAATATAATAATATAATAATATAATAATATAATAATATAATAATATAATAATATAATAATATAATAATATAATAATATAATAATATAATAATATAATAATATAATAATATAATAATATAATAATATAATAATATAATAATATAATAATATAATAATATAATAATATAATAATATAATAATATAATAATATAATAATATAATAATATAATAATATAATAATATAATAATATAATAATATAATAATATAATAATATAATAATATAATAATATAATAATATAATAATATAATAATATAATAATATAATAATATAATAATATAATAATATAATAATATAATAATATAATAATATAATAATATAATAATATAATAATATAATAATATAATAATATAATAATATAATAATATAATAATATAATAATATAATAATATAATAATATAATAATATAATAATATAATAATATAATAATATAATAATATAATAATATAATAATATAATAATATAATAATATAATAATATAATAATATAATAATATAATAATATAATAATATAATAATATAATAATATAATAATATAATAATATAATAATATAATAATATAATAATATAATAATATAATAATATATAATATAATAATATAATAATATAATAATATAATAATATAATAATATAATAATATAATAATATAATAATATAATAATATAATAATATAATAATATAATAATATAATAATATAATAATATAATAATATAATAATATAATAATATAATAATATAATAATATAATAATATAATAATATAATAATATAATAATATAATAATATAATAATATAATAATATAATAATATAATAATATAATAATATAATAATATAATAATATAATAATATAATAATATAATAATATAATAATATAATAATATAATAATATAATAATATAATAATATAATAATATAATAATATAATAATATAATAATATAATAATATAATAATATAATAATATAATAATATAATAATATAATAATATAATAATATAATAATATAATAATATAATAATATAATAATATAATAATATAATAATATAATAATATAATAATATAATAATATAATAATATAATAATATAATAATATAATAATATAATAATATAATAATATAATAATATAATAATATAATAATATAATAATATAATAATATAATAATATAATAATATAATAATATAATAATATAATAATATAATAATATAATAATATAATAATATAATAATATAATAATATAATAATATAATAATATAATAATATAATAATATAATAATATAATAATATAATAATATAATAATATAATAATATAATAATATAATAATATAATAATATAATAATATAATAATATAATAATATAATAATATAATAATATAATAATATAATAATATAATAATATAATAATATAATAATATAATAATATAATAATATAATATATATAATATAATAATATAATAATATAATAATATAATAATATAATAATATAATAATATAATAATATAATAATATAATAATATAATAATATAATAATATAATAATATAATAATATAATAATATAATAATATAATAATATAATAATATAATAATATAATAATATAATAATATAATAATATAATAATATAATAATATAATAATATAATAATATAATAATATAATAATATAATAATATAATAATATAATAATATAATAATATAATAATATAATAATATAATAATATAATAATATAATAATATAATAATATAATAATATAATAATATAATAATATAATAATATAATAATATAATAATATAATAATATAATAATATAATAATATAATAATATAATAATATAATAATATAATAATATAATAATATAATAATATAATAATATAATAATATAATAATATAATAATATAATAATATAATAATATAATAATAATAATATAATAATATAATAATATAATAATATAATAATATAATAATATAATAATATAATAATATAATAATATAATAATATAATAATATAATAATATAATAATATAATAATATAATAATATAATAATATAATAATATAATAATATAATAATATAATAATATAATAATATAATAATATAATAATATAATAATATAATAATATAATAATATAATAATATAATAATATAATAATATAATAATATAATAATATAATAATATAATAATATAATAATATAATAATATAATAATATAATAATATAATAATATAATAATATAATAATATAATAATATAATAATATAATAATATAATAATATAATAATATAATAATATAATAATATAATAATATAATAATATAATAATATAATAATATAATAATATAATAATATAATAATATAATAATATAATAATATAATAATATAATAATATAATAATATAATAATATAATAATATAATAATATAATAATATAATAATATAATAATATAATAATATAATAATATAATAATATAATAATATAATAATATAATAATATAATAATATAATAATATAATAATATAATAATATAATAATATAATAATATAATAATATAATAATATAATAATATAATAATATAATAATATAATAATATAATAATATAATAATATAATAATATAATAATATAATAATATAATAATATAATAATATAATAATATAATAATATAATAATATAATAATATAATAATATAATAATATAATAATATAATAATATAATAATATAATAATATAATAATATAATAATATAATAATATAATAATATAATAATATAATAATATAATAATATAATAATATAATAATATAATAATATAATAATATAATAATATAATAATATAATAATATAATAATATAATAATATAATAATATAATAATATAATAATATAATAATATAATAATATAATAATATAATAATATAATAATATAATAATATAATAATATAATAATATAATAATATAATAATATAATAATATAATAATATAATAATATAATAATATAATAATATAATAATATAATAATATAATAATATAATAATATAATAATATAATAATATAATAATATAATAATATAATAATATAATAATATAATAATATAATAATATAATAATATAATAATATAATAATATAATAATATAATAATATAATAATATAATAATATAATAATATAATAATATAATAATATAATAATATAATAATATAATAATATAATAATATAATAATATAATAATATAATAATATAATAATATAATAATATAATAATATAATAATATAATAATATAATAATATAATAATATAATAATATAATAATATAATAATATAATAATATAATAATATAATAATATAATAATATAATAATATAATAATATAATAATATAATAATATAATAATATAATAATATAATAATATAATAATATAATAATATAATAATATAATAATATAATAATATAATAATATAATAATATAATAATATAATAATATAATAATATAATAATATAATAATATAATAATATAATAATATAATAATATAATAATATAATAATATAATAATATAATAATATAATAATATAATAATATAATAATATAATAATATAATAATATAATAATATAATAATATAATAATATAATAATATAATAATATAATAATATAATAATATAATAATATAATAATATAATAATATAATAATATAATAATATAATAATATAATAATATAATAATATAATAATATAATAATATAATAATATAATAATATAATAATATAATAATATAATAATATAATAATATAATAATATAATAATATAATAATATAATAATATAATAATATAATAATATAATAATATAATAATATAATAATATAATAATATAATAATATAATAATATAATAATATAATAATATAATAATATAATAATATAATAATATAATAATATAATAATATAATAATATAATAATATAATAATATAATAATATAATAATATAATAATATAATAATATAATAATATAATAATATAATAATATAATAATATAATAATATAATAATATAATAATATAATAATATAATAATATAATAATATAATAATATAATAATATAATAATATAATAATATAATAATATAATAATATAATAATATAATAATATAATAATATAATAATATAATAATATAATAATATAATAATATAATAATATAATAATATAATAATATAATAATATAATAATATAATAATATAATAATATAATAATATAATAATATAATAATATAATAATATAATAATATAATAATATAATAATATAATAATATAATAATATAATAATATAATAATATAATAATATAATAATATAATAATATAATAATATAATAATATAATAATATAATAATATAATAATATAATAATATAATAATATAATAATATAATAATATAATAATATAATAATATAATAATATAATAATATAATAATATAATAATATAATAATATAATAATATAATAATATAATAATATAATAATATAATAATATAATAATATAATAATATAATAATATAATAATATAATAATATAATAATATAATAATATAATAATATAATAATATAATAATATAATAATATAATAATATAATAATATAATAATATAATAATATAATAATATAATAATATAATAATATAATAATATAATAATATAATAATATAATAATATAATAATATAATAATATAATAATATAATAATATAATAATATAATAATATAATAATATAATAATATAATAATATAATAATATAATAATATAATAATATAATAATATAATAATATAATAATATAATAATATAATAATATAATAATATAATAATATAATAATATAATAATATAATAATATAATAATATAATAATATAATAATATAATAATATAATAATATAATAATATAATAATATAATAATATAATAATATAATAATATAATAATATAATAATATAATAATATAATAATATAATAATATAATAATATAATAATATAATAATATAATAATATAATAATATAATAATATAATAATATAATAATATAATAATATAATAATATAATAATATAATAATATAATAATATAATAATATAATAATATAATAATATAATAATATAATAATATAATAATATAATAATATAATAATATAATAATATAATAATATAATAATATAATAATATAATAATATAATAATATAATAATATAATAATATAATAATATAATAATATAATAATATAATAATATAATAATATAATAATATAATAATATAATAATATAATAATATAATAATATAATAATATAATAATATAATAATATAATAATATAATAATATAATAATATAATAATATAATAATATAATAATATAATAATATAATAATATAATAATATAATAATATAATAATATAATAATATAATAATATAATAATATAATAATATAATAATATAATAATATAATAATATAATAATATAATAATATAATAATATAATAATATAATAATATAATAATATAATAATATAATAATATAATAATATAATAATATAATAATATAATAATATAATAATATAATAATATAATAATATAATAATATAATAATATAATAATATAATAATATAATAATATAATAATATAATAATATAATAATATAATAATATAATAATATAATAATATAATAATATAATAATATAATAATATAATAATATAATAATATAATAATATAATAATATAATAATATAATAATATAATAATATAATAATATAATAATATAATAATATAATAATATAATAATATAATAATATAATAATATAATAATATAATAATATAATAATATAATAATATAATAATATAATAATATAATAATATAATAATATAATAATATAATAATATAATAATATAATAATATAATAATATAATAATATAATAATATAATAATATAATAATATAATAATATAATAATATAATAATATAATAATATAATAATATAATAATATAATAATATAATAATATAATAATATAATAATATAATAATATAATAATATAATAATATAATAATATAATAATATAATAATATAATAATATAATAATATAATAATATAATAATATAATAATATAATAATATAATAATATAATAATATAATAATATAATAATATAATAATATAATAATATAATAATATAATAATATAATAATATAATAATATAATAATATAATAATATAATAATATAATAATATAATAATATAATAATATAATAATATAATAATATAATAATATAATAATATAATAATATAATAATATAATAATATAATAATATAATAATATAATAATATAATAATATAATAATATAATAATATAATAATATAATAATATAATAATATAATAATATAATAATATAATAATATAATAATATAATAATATAATAATATAATAATATAATAATATAATAATATAATAATATAATAATATAATAATATAATAATATAATAATATAATAATATAATAATATAATAATATAATAATATAATAATATAATAATATAATAATATAATAATATAATAATATAATAATATAATAATATAATAATATAATAATATAATAATATAATAATATAATAATATAATAATATAATAATATAATAATATAATAATATAATAATATAATAATATAATAATATAATAATATAATAATATAATAATATAATAATATAATAATATAATAAAATGAAGTGTAACATTTCAAACTATTGTTTGTTTTACTGCTAATTTCATGGAACTTTACTTGTTTAATGAGTTTGACAGCATTCCCTAAGCACCAACCAATATTTTGACCTATTTGCTTTTTTCGGTTAGTGCTTATCTTAAAACTAAAAAATTCCCTTTTTTTAACAGAGTTACCCATTTTTTACAAGTTACTTAAATTATACCAACCCAAAAAGTTCTCATTTCCATATTCCATTTGAACTTTTGTGCTTTCGTGTCTTTTGTCTTAATAAAGTTTTTTTTTTTTGAGACAAAGGCAAATAAAATTACGAAAATTTGATTTTCGTTAAAATATTTAAACAACAAACAACTTAATGGGTTTTCATTTAAAATTTTTCCGATTTTTTTTAGCTTTACAACAAAAACATAAATAAATAAATAAACTTTTCGTCTGTTAACTTCTAATATACTTGTTACATATTTTTGTTTATGATTATGTTATTATTGGAATTTGGGTTCACATTTTTATTTACTCATGTACCTTGATAAAAAAAAACGAACATTTTATGTGTTATGAACATGGAGAAAATTAGATTTCCCAAAATAATATTTCGTATGTATATATGTAAGTAAATTATGTTGTTTTACCCAATTTTGGTTGTTGATAAAGGAAATTGTCATGTTTACACAAAAATAAAAATTAAATCTGGAAGTGAATTTTTCCAATAACGAAGCTTAACATATTTCAATTGATATTAGGTGTAAATTAGGGGGCCATATATTAAATATATATATATATATATATATATATATATATTTATATATATATATATATACATACATATATATATATATATATATATATATATATATATATATATATATATATATATATATATATACACATATATTTCAGGGACCAAGCGTGATATTTTTAGGAACGGAAGCACACCCAATTGTAAATTCAAAACTTACCCTTAATTAAACCGCTTTAATGAACAAAGCAGTGGGTTTAATCACGTGGAATAAGTTCTCGATAATACTGCAGTACCGTCAGAGCTTTGGCATAGGAATCATAGAATCAAATATTGAAAACCAGTTGCCAGCATGCAATAGGGCAAGTTACGACAACCATGTATTTTAACAGTTGAAGGTTTTCATTATTTTAATTTATATGATAAAATTAGAAATAAAGTAGAATCATTATCAATTCTGACATTGTCAATTCTGCCTCGCCTAATTATTTTTAATGTCATCATTGCAGTTAAATTTTGAGAACTACCATGTTTATATATATTATCAATTTATATTTAAAATATAAACTGATGATATATATAAACATAACACTCAATTTTTATCTCAACTTTTGTTTGTACTTACTTCGAACGAAAGTTAGAGACTATCTCATTTCAAAAATTCTAATTGGAAATAACATTGAGAATTTAACAAATAAACAAAAATTTGGAAAGATACCAAGACCACCAGCTGTTCTAAGAGATCTAGCTGCTTAGGTTCAAGTTGGGAGCCTTTTCCAGAACAAACATACCAAATATCAAATTATGCAAGGAATGTCTGTGTTTAATTCTTTCCAGCCATCCATGACTTGCAGAAAAATTCGTCTTCTGTTTATCAGTACCCCGATTTTGTTCGGTTTTTGATTCATTCTAACGCAAGAGAATTGAAAATTTCGTATACGTATACAGTGTATAATATACACATTTATTATTGTGTGATTCAATTTTATTTAAATGTGTCAGTTTAATTCTCATGTAAATTACGCCTAAATGTTGTTTCAATAAAGCCTAAATGTCGAAGCGGTTGAAATCGGTTCGCATGAGTATTATTTTCCCAACCTTTCGATAGATGGCTTATATATACAAAATGAAAAATCACATGTCGTTTTGTATTTTCATTCAAAGAAAAATATTATAGACGGAACTATATTATTTTGCTCGAAAATCGAACAGAAAATACAATTTATATTTCAAAATGGTAAGTGTTCACAATTTTAAGTTAGAAAATCAAAAATCAAGTCACAAAATCAAGTTTCAACAAAAAAAAGTAAACAACATGAGTAATATACTGCGCATGTACACTCACACAAACACAAGCAACATTATTATTTGTATTACTTTGTATTACGTTTAACAATTCTAACAAGAAATCGTTTTGAATTCTCATTGAAACAAATGAACCAAATTAATTTTTTAAAATGGTAAATGACAAATTAATTAAAATTTTACAAAATTAAAAGCGATTTAAATTTATAATATAAATAATTATTTGTGTATTTAAAAACACAACTAAAACTTTAGATGCGCACGAATTTTTCAAAAATGATGTACCGAAAAAAACTGTCAAAAAAATGTAAACAACATGCGCAAATACAGTGCGCATGTTCAATACCACGAACACAAACACCAATATTAATACGTTCCGGTTTAACAATTCGTTGGCATGAGAATTACAAAAAAACGAACAAAATCGGGGTACAGATAAAGAAGTAGGTTGCTGTTTCTTTATTTTTGAATAAATTGCCATTGCCTTGTTTGTGATTTTATTTGTAATAATTGGTATATACGCTTCTGAGTTTTATCTTCGATCCATAACATTAGCGCCACCAGATGACACGACAGGCTAAGAGTGGCTGAAAGACGTCAATGAAAAACAACAGGTCAGCGTTCAACACAACACCGTCCTCAGCAATCATGCGATTGCAATCGCCTTGCATTCCGGTACAACGCATCTGATGATTATAGATTGAGCTGGCATGTACTTATCGGCAATATGACTGAACTGTGTCCTCATTGCAAGGTTTTGAAGTTTAATGGAGAAACGAAACAAATTTGTTGTGTCGCGCGAAAAATTACACTGCATCGACTTGAAGAAGCGCCAGAGCCATTAAAAACTTTGCTTACCGGATATACCGCCGAATCAAAGCATTTCCTATCTGACATCAGGAAATATAACTAATGTTTCCAGGTGACGTCCTTCGGTGCAGAAATCATAACAACTCAATTCATGCCAACTTTCAAAGTAAAAGTAAAAATTTTAATCATCAAGTCCCAGATGGTCAAGATAAATTCTAACAAATGTATTTCATCGGTGATGGTAATAATGAATTGAATGTACGCTGCGGAATCACTATCAGCATAAAAAGATCCAACGTGTTTTTCAACGCTTCTTTACAAAAAAAACATGTGCGTTTGTTCAAAGCATCAATATTGACATGATGCCATCTGATAGACTCAAGATTGTTATGCATGCTTACAAAACGTCTGTTTGAGAACATGTTTGAAGATTCAAAGAGGAACGATCAATTGACAAAAGTTGCAGAAACTGATCGATGCTTCGATGCCCTGTAATATCCAATTATTTTTTGGGATGGTGCCGATGGATATCACATAAACGTTTAAGATGATAAATTCAGTCAGTGATGAAGAAACAAATTAGAAACAATAAAGGAAATCACATTTTAAAATACCGTCAATTGTTTTACCAATACATCAAAGATACGTATGCAAAAATCGAAGCAGAACGACAATCAAATACATTTGTAAGTACGTGTAAAACCTATATATACAATTGAGTGTATTGGTGCTATCAAAAAAACCATATCAAAAAATGTATAATTTTCTCATTCCTACTACCACTATTTAACATTTTTATCTCTAAGTTACGCACACTATTTAATGTGTATGGATAAATGAGAATTTTTTCATTCCTTTCTTTGTTATTTGTGTTTTATATAGGAAAGAGATAACATCAATTTTGCCTTTAATTTTTTTTTTTCAATTTTTACTCTCTTTTGTTTTATAGTATGGAAATGTTTATTTTATTTTACACTATATTCTAAATCATATATCGACACGTTTTTTACTTTCAATACATTCTCATGTGTATATGATTAAAAAATATGAGTATGCAATGAATACGGCTTGGAGTAAATAGGGTTTCGGCCAGCCTTCATGATTTGTTTAATTATAGAATAAATGAATGAAGCCCATGAATGCTTCTTTCTTCGCAATATAAATTGCACATTGCTGAAGATATTTTCCATCGAACAAAATTCAAATATGAACATGCAAAAAGGCATTTACAATCAAATAATGCAAACTGCCAATAAAAGGGTTGGAGAAATCTATTTCTTATAGATGCAACAGGAGGAATTGGTAAAATGGCCCTAATTAGATTGATTCTGGCAGCAAATCCGATAGATTGCAGGCAAATATTATCTGTAATTCCTCGATCAACACCAGCGGATAAAATAAATGATTGCCTGAAATATTATAATATGTGGCGATACGTTAAGATGTCGAAATTAACTACAAATTTGCATGTCCAGCTACCAAATGACCGGTTAGCTGAGATATTCTCACATTAATTGCTGGAAATTGAGAACGGAAAGACCGCCAAGAACAAACGTCTACGAATTTTTAAATTCACTCGATCTATTATTAGCCGCATTTCTTGACGTTTGATCTGATCAAGATCAGATCATGTCTCATGAAACGACACAAAAATTTACAAAGCGCAAACCTTTGAGGTTGGTATTAGCGCGGCTTAAAGGAACCGTTCAAAATAACGTTAAAAATTGGTATGGTCGTTTTTTGTCAAAAAACATCCATTTTGGTATAAAATTATTATGAAATATTGTAGTTTTATGTCATTTGAAGTTATAACAAACGGCGACTAGATGAATTCAAATACAAAAAATGTTAATTATTTGTTTTATTTTGGTTTTGAATGAGTTCGGTATTTGATTATTTCACTGCTACCAACCACTAAATACAAAATTATTATGCACCTACATTTTAAAAGCAAAACAATTTTTAGTTTATCATTTGTGATCCAAAAACGAATTTGGTTCAACTTGCGTCTTTGCTTTCTATGTAATTCGTAAATCTGATTTGGATCCTTTTTCGTCAAGAAATGCAGATAATATCATGTTACAAAATTTCAACCAGTCGCAAAGCTTTGCAATGGTTCGAGGCTTGGAGTAACAAAATTAATGAGCAACGTCGTAGAAGCAACAATCTTGACAGGACCATTAAAAGATGAAAATGTCTTCATAAGAGATTGCAATTCCCAATTCGATTGGCATTTGCAATCACTATTAGCTAAGGTCAGGGTCAATCTTTAGAATTTTACGGTTAAGATCTAGACACGGATTACTTCTCACATGAACAATTATATGTTGCGTGTTGCGAACTTCGTAATTTATCAGTTGTTTTCCAGCACTTCATGAATTCTTTAATCGAGGAACTGTGTTGTCAAAAAAATGTCTGTGTTTAACTAGATAATCTAATTATACCAACACGCACAGTAGATGATGAGATTTAAGGACTATGTTTAAAATTGTGTATGCAAAGCAGCTGCCAATGGATTGAAGATAAAGTCACATTCTTGCTCGAATATATAAACACTCTTGGCTATGAAATTAAGGAAGGAAGGGGTAACGAAAAGGACAAAGCCTTTTAGCAAATTCAAAGATGTTTGCGGCTAACTGGAGATTTTCGGAAGGTCGTAAAAGAGTCTGACAAAGTCACTTTTATATTTACTGTATATATAATATGAATGCGGAGACAGGGATATGTGTAAAGTGATGGATTGAATGTCCTTTCAAGATACAAGGTTCAATCTTTCGTGAAGTTTACCATTAAATCGCCTTCGTTCGCCTTGGAAGAGCTTCCAGACAACTGTTACAAAATACCTAGAATCAGCTTACCCTAAAAACTATATATATAATCAAAGAATTGTTTGATGAACGCAGTGCCATCGTTACTTTGTAAAGATACTGCGGAATCTAGGTAAAATATAATTTAAACAGGCCAACAATTAGAAACTGTATTTAAGATACCCGCTATATCAATAAGTGCAAATTATGAGGTCAACAAAATTTTTGGACGCTTACCAAATCATTTATTACACTTACACCACATTTGCATTACATCTTTTCAAAAAATTAACTTTTTAAGGCTCACCCTATACTTCCTCAAATAAATAAATTACCTTGTGGATAAATAAATTAATTGGGATTCAACATTTTATTGCGTTCGACTTAAATTTTATTTTCTATCATTCAAATTGAAAACGTATTCGCATGTTTAGGTGTAGGTATACTATATTTTGATAATCCAAGTCCTTCGCACGTTTTTGTGATTATGGGGACTTCTTCGAAAATATTTTCGATTCGTTTAATGCTTTTAATAAAGTTATAACGTTTTCAACACATAATAAAAATAAAATAAAACAGAAAGGTTAAGCTTTTGGAAAGTAATTAATATTTTTAATTGTTTTACCTAAGTACATATACCTGTTTAATAGGAAATGGATTTTTGGGTGGGGTAAACATCTTTTTTTTCATTACTCAGTAGTTAAGGACAAACAACTTGCATATATATATATATATATATATATATATATATATATATATATATATATATATATATATATATATATATATATATATATATATATATATATATATATATATATATATATATATATATATATATATATATTTATATATATATATATATATAAATATATATATATATATATATATATATATATATATATATATATATATATATATATATATATATATCTATATATATATATATATATATATATAGATATATATATATATATATATATATATATATATATATATATATATATATATATATATATATATATATATATATATATATATATATATATATATATATATATATATATATATATATATATATATATATATATATATTTATATATATATATATATATATATATATATATATATATATATATATATATATATATATATATATATATATATATATATATATATATATATATATATATATATATATATATATATATATATATATATATATATATATATATATATATATATATATATATATATATATATATATATATATATATATATATTTATATATTTATATATATATATATATATATATATATATATATATATATATATATATATATATGCGCTATATTAAGTATACTCTACGGTACTGAAAACTGTTTACAGTGTTCACGTTGAAAAACTAAAACTAAATTATAATTGAACTATTGTCGCAAAACAAAGGTTGCAAACCTACTAATTGCTCTAACTTTTCTTACAATATGGTCAACGCTTATAAGTTTGTGGATTTCAGGAGTAGGCTTGGCATCAGTACACGGCCTTTAAAACCGCACCGATAATGTTATTATGAGCAGTGATAATTGAATTTGTTTACTTTTTAAACCAAATAGCTACCCTTGATAAATGAAATGTACCACTAAGATGATCTCAATAACTTATTTAAAAAATGCTGGGCATTACAATGTACAAAAATTCGATTGACGGTTTGAAAGGCCGTGTAACCTACTATAAAAAAAGTGGAATTCTGCCACAATACCTTGCATTATCAAATCTGAAACGGGTCCAGTCCTACTTTTTGAACAGTCAGCTGCGTCTCAATTTAAGAAGAATGATCGCTGTAATATCATTGAAACTAAACTAGTATCAACCACATTTGGATCAGCAAAAAGTTTAAACAATCGAAGACATAAACAAAAAAAAACAATTTTTCTCTTAAAGAAAAGGCATGTGAAAGTCATTATCTTGCGAATGTAAAGTGCGATTTGACAGGTCGATATAGTGTGGCTCTTCCCATCAAATACAATATTCCAAAACTTAAAAATAATGAACAAAATGCATTTAAAAAGTACACATTTAAATAGACGAGTACGATAATTTTTCAATGGCATCTCAAATTCTTCTCGTTGACATTCCATTATGTATAACAAAATCGAAGGAGTGGAAGGAATGTTAGTTATGACAGACACGACCCACTTACTGACACCTAAGCGATCGATATTCAGTACTTTTTTTTTGTGGTGTAGGGAAAGGAAAGGTAAGTCAGTAATGACAGAATTGGTCAAGTTTCTCGGTTGTTAATAATTAAATATTGTTAGCACAAGACAATGACAATTTTAATGAACTGCTCTGCAATCTGACGTCTCTTATCAGCAACTCCAGTGTATGCCACCATTCAACTATAACCTGCCAAAACAAAAAATCATTAAACACAAAATCTATTAACTTTGATTGATTTGGTTGATTTAGAATGTACGATTTGAATTAAGAATTAAGCAGGATCTCCCGGATTTTTGGCCGGGCCCACCCGTTTTACTTAAACTTGGAAGGATAAGGCAGGATATTAGTTAAATTATTGAGATCGACCCGGTTACAGACACCATGGTGGCCAATAGTTAGTAAGTGTTTGTTGGGGTAGGGAAAGGCAAGGTATGTCAGTAATGACAGAATTGGTCTGGTTTCCCGGTAGCCAATATTCGAACTACTTACTGTTAGCATAACACAATCACAATTTTACTGATGCCTGCATTTGGGCATCTCTTGTCAGCAACTCCAGTGTGATTAAATATTATAAATCAATCGAATTAACCGCTTTACGACAAATACGTCATATAATCACCAAAAATCTAATTTATATACACTTTATTTGACACAAAAACTTTAAAATTAAATATAAATTAGACTTTAAAAAAATAAATAAATAAAAATTGATTCCTAAATTATGTCTGCAACACAAGGCAAAGAAAAAGAGGATTGGATATTGAGTTGTGATTGGGATCGGACGTATTTCGTTCGATTGCTCAAATTTTAATTTTTTTTTAATTTTATTAAGAGTATTATATTATATATTATAAGATAAAAATAATTAAAATAAAAAATATATAAAAATATAAATAAAGTATATATAAATAATTATATATACATATATACATATTGTGTCGTATTTTTATTTGTATTGGAAAAATAAAAAATAAATAAGTGTTAAATTTTTGAATAAATGATTTTGAACATGTAGTTTCATAAATTTTAATACTTTTATATAATATAAAAGGGTGTGAAGTGAATTTATGTTTCTACATTTTGATATGATTGTGTTGTGGAGTTTTAAAGTTTTAGGAACTCTGTCGCTTGTCCCAGAGTGCAGGTACAAATTGTCATTTGTGCTCGAGATATAACTTGTATAAATTTGTGTTGTCACGTTTTATAGAGCAAATGTCCTTTTAAAGTTTTTACCATGTTTTAATTTCATGCGATGTTTTTTATCGCAATTCGGAAATGGTTATTAGTGAAATGGTTCTTGGCATTTATGTAAAAGTGGTTGATAATTTTTGCGGTTTTAATATGTATCTTTGTCTAAAAATTGTACATCAAACGTTTTTCTTTGTTTTCTGTTTCTTTTCTCCTCGTGTAGCAGTACTCATAGATATAGTATATGTATATAGAGTAGTAATAAATACAAATGTTATTTTCGAACAGTTTGATCTTGTATATTATTGTAGTAGGATTCTCATAGGTAGTTCGATTAACATGGAATATAGGGAAATAGATGTTGAGTGGAGATCATAATCAATATTAACCACTATAACCCAAAATGCAACTCACACGGATTTCCGTTCACTTTTCTATGCGAAAAACATGCTGTTACAATAGAAATAAACATGAAAAGTACACGGAAAAACGTACTACTCGCCAAATAAAAGTGTCTCAAAATGTACAATGTTTACATGGATGAGATTTTTTATGCGTTCATTGGGTAATTATAAAGCCACCCCTTTTTGTTGATTTTTTTTTTCATTAGGCATACAGAATAATATAATGGTAGTTGAAATAATGATATTGTGTATGTACTGTGTGTAATTGTCATTTTTATTTTATTTTATTTTATTTTTTCAAGGTCTTTATATAGGTATATTCATATATGTTTTTAATTCTCTACATCGAAGCCCTCTTTGTTACAGGACGTACTCGTCGCATGCTAGTGCTGTCTGATCATATACACATGAGGTTGTATTGTGGGTAATGGGCTTGTCGATGTGAGGTTTCAGTATGAATGTAGAGGGGTATTATTCGCATGGTGTAAGGAAGCAAAAGTGTTGAAGGTGGAATTAAGTTTAATAATGCAGGCAGGAGGTCGCGGTGCAAATACTTGCAGTACAGTTTGACTCTTGATAGAGGGTTGAGAGACGAAGGACTACTCAGTTGTCTGTACACATTGGATGGTGTGCGTAATTTTGGGATCGGGTTATTGAATGGTGGTTGTAGCAATGTGAGGGCTAGGCATTTTTTTGTGTGGGTTTTGGTGACGCCAATGCGCTCAATTGTGTACATAGGTTTTGTTTACCATTGTCGGCGGGGGTTGAGGGACGGCTTGTTGTACAGAGGGTTTTGCTCTACAATAATTAATTATAGGTTTCATTGTTTCCTAACGGTAAAGGGTTGGTGTAGTTGTGTGCATGGTGATTGGTGCTATATTTTTGGTTTGTACAGTCTCTCCTGTGTATGCAAAACCCTCTCTATTGTAGGCCGTTTTCTAGGTTTCGTTGGCGAAGATGAGCGGAACCTGCGTGTACGGTTGAGTGTATTGGTGCTATTGGGATCCATATGGCAGGGTGTTTGAGTTTCTCATTCTTGCTACCGCTGTTTAATGTTAACGGTTTGTTTGTATTGCGAATATTTTTTCTGTTTTCAACCATTCTTCTGTATTGTAGAGGCCATATCTAGACACGTTTTTTTTTTTTTTTACTTGCAATGCATTCTCATGTGTATGTGATTTAATAGCATGGATATGCGATGGGTGCGGCTTGTAATATAGAGGGTTTTGTGTTCTTGTGTGTATGTGTATATATATGAATCTATATGTGTATGTTAACTTTGACTATTTTGTTTTTGTGTTTGTGTAATGTCGTTGATAACCGAGATCGGCAGGATTACCAGGGATTGTGCCTTGGATTTAGTAGAGTTAAGTTTAGTTTTCTGGTTGTGAATTGGCTAGCTTGTGCAATTGCTGCTTGTGGCTTTTCGGCGAACGCTCCAGGGGTGGTGTGGCCAATTTTTCACTAATGTTTTTTCCGTGTGGTGCAGGTCGTCACGTTTGTGTGATCCGGCTCATTTGTAGAAATGCTAGAGTCAGGTTGGTGCGATAGTCTTTCTAGTTCTCGTTTGGACTGTCAACGTTCAACGAAGGCTCAATTGGTAATTTCGGCCTAAGAGTGGTTCATAATGGTAGGGCTCGCGAGATTAGTGATTGGCGAATTTTTGTCTGCTAACAAGGGAGGTTTGTTCCCAAGGGGGCGTTCTGGCGGCACGCTACTGGTATTTTCTTTTGTGGATGTTATATAACGTATTTTTTTATATCTTATTTGGGTTGTGGTGGAGTTTGTGTAACTTAGGGTGTCTATCGGTGGTGAGTATGGGATGATTTGTGGATGTGTGTCGTATTATTGTTGGTGATAACGCTGATTATTCCACTGTTACATTGTTTATTTATTTATAAATTAGTTTAGTATTATATTGTTATATTTTATTTTGATATTTTTACATTTGTGTGTTATATATTTACTTATTTTACATTTTTGTATTTTGTGCTTTATATATTTCTGTTGTTCTGACTTTATATTTTTATGTTTATACTTTTGTTTTATTATATTGTTGTTGTTATGTTTATGTATTTTATATTTTATAGTTTTACATTATATCTATTTTATATTAATAAATGTATATTTAACGCTGGTATAAATTCATAAATTTGTAATTTTCAGACGAGACTAATCAAATTTGTTACAGTCTGTGGCTTGCAGGAGGTTTGATATTGTATAATGGTGTTAAAAACTAATTATTTTATAAATTCAGATTAAAACCTAATTTAATTTATTACAAGCTAGGGTAACTAGTTCATTGATAGATATTGTTTTCAGGGTACCATTGCAGATTACAGATGAATGGCGGCATACTGGAGTTGCTGATAAGAGATGGCAGAATGCAGAGCAGTACAACAAAAATGAATTTGTCTTACACTAACAGTAGTTTGAATATTGGCTACCGGGAAATCAGACCAATTATGTCATAACTAACATACTTTTCCTTTCCCTAAACCACAAAAATTTACTAACTATTGGCCGCCAAGGTGTCTGTAACCGGGTCGATCTCAATAATTTAACTAGTATCCTTCCATATCCTTACAAGTATATGTAAAAACGGCTGTACTGTGGGCCCGACACATTCCGGGATATCCTGCTTAATGCTTGGCAGTACATTCAAAATCAATCAATCAATCAAAGGCAAAGAAAAAAACAATGCATTCAGAATAAATTAGTTTTATTCAAAATACGGTGTAATGTCGTTTGTAGAATGTCTAAATCCAAAGATCGACGAAGAATCGATAAACCTGGGTTTATCGAACACTAGGGGCTACAGCAGCAATATTCTCAGTTGTTCTTGAGCGACGGAAACGGTTTCAATTTTTCACATCACTAACTTGTCCCAACAGCTCAAATTTTTCCACCAGCTTCACTATTGCCGGCTTAGAAGGTGCTTCACGATGACCAAAAAGTGTTTAGTTTTGCGAACTGTGACTGCAAAATTTTCACCATTTTTGTAGTGAATTCTAACAATTTCAATGCGTTGTTGAAGGGTGTATCGTAGCAATTTTAGTAATGACATAGTGTTTACTTGTCGAATGTCAAAAGATGACAACATCAAAATTGACAGCTGCCCAAATAGCAGGCTATTCAAAATGAAACTTCTTATTGGGTAACCTTGTATAATAAAACTATCGTTATTAAAAGCCGTCTTCAATATCTAGTGCACCGTTAAACTAAAAATACTATAACATTTAGGTATATAATATGTATATTACTAATTAGTAACTATCAAAATCCCATATACAAAAAAAAATTTCACTAAACGCACACCAATTTATTCGATGGTTTATTTCTTTTACCAAAACCAATAACAATGTATATTCAAGCCTAATACTAAAAGCTTCTGTAGCAATAGTCAAACGCATCGCGTAGCACATGCAGCCATTTACAACAAATCTTATAAAATTATTATTTTCTTGTGTAATATTTTCCATTCAAAAACCATTTTTGGAAAAAATTTAAAAAAAAAATATAATATAGAAGGCTTTGCTAATACACATTTAGAAATTTTGTTTTGGTGCATTGCCAATTACAATTTATACACGGCTTGTTGGTTTTGTTTTAATTTTAGTTGTAGTTTGGATTTTGTTTTTTTATTTTATTTAATTTTATTCGAACCGATATTACTTCTGCCGCTAAAGATGTATTCACATCAAAAATATTTTTTGCAACTTCATTTTTTAAGAGGATTTGCAACGTTCAGTGTATAGTACTTGTTAAAATTAATTTTATTACATGTATATAAAATTTTAGTGATATTCTTGGTTCGTTCAAATTTATATATTATGATAAACTAAGTGGTTTTCTCTCAATATTCAATGCAAGATTTGCTAATATTGTCGATTTATTGATTATCTTCAAGCATTTCTCATGCTTTTGAAAAATTTTGGCTTTTGGGATCTATTACTAATAATATTTGTCGATCTTTTCTAAATAAAAATTATCGAAACAACAAAAACGATAAAAACAATTTGTTACTTAGCCAAACGTTTCGTAGAAATTACATATCTGTACAAAGTATATATAATCTGTGATAATATATATAATATAATATAATATATTCTTTATCAGAAAACAAGAAATGGCAAACAAAAAAAAAATGGAAATAGGTATGAAATAAGGAATTCCGCTATTAAATTAAGATAACTCAATTTTGATTTACCGTTTTTTTGGTAAGAGTAAGCTAATTATTTCCGTGTACCCAATAGAATGCGCTCGCTATTTTTAAGATTCAAGTTGAGCTCAAAACCTATTCTCGTTAGAAAGATATCGATGTTTTTATTTTGAGCAACTTATTACATATTTTGCCGATTTTTAATAAAAACTCTTTTACGGCGACTAGAGAAGCGACCACAAGCAATTATTAGAGAGCGACTAGCGAAAAATAAGTAGCAATTTAAAGGTTACATATATTTATATAATATCTAGATAAATATCTTGATGCTTTGTAATTCTTAGAATGTAGTATAATCAAACTTTTATTTCTTTAATGATCTGACTGCTTCCAGTAATTCTTCAGGCGGTTATTTCATTTGCTCTACTTGTATTTATTGTAAAAATAACATTGATGATGATTCTAAGGTTCCCGTACTTCAACAAACATACGCAGCATGCATCAACACATTGATATTCTGTTAAGTAACTTACAATCATTTCAAACTTTACTGAATTTAATATTTTTATCTGGAACATGAATTTCTGATTACGAATTACCAACTTTAATATCATTGGCTATTATCTGCATGCCAACTGTAACAACAATTATAGTGCAATACAAATTGTTGCTGTTTTTGGTTTGTTAGTATTTACATACAGAAAGAGCACTATCGTGCGCTGGATTTAGTGAGCGTTCTTTTCATTAAGGATGCGCGAACATTGATCGAGTGGTATCTGGTCATTGTCTAAAGTGTCCCAATATTATGTGGTTTTGTGATGATTGTAGAGACCTGTTACTAAATAGATCGTTCCAAAAATGTGTAATAAATGCCAAATCTTTGGATTGTGTTTCACCCCAGCCTCAGTTGGATCTATTTAAAAGTGAAATTGTGGCTAATAGGAAACTTATTGAGGAGCTAAAGGAAGCGGTTGCAGCCGCACAAATTCTTCGAAGGCTAAGCCAATGGTCCCAGCACCTATTGTACCGGCAAAATCAACATCGTCGCTGTGTGCTGCTTCGGATTTGACTTATGCAGCTGTTTTGGCCTTTAATGAAAACAACTCTAGTAATTCCAGGATTTCGACATCTAACTGTGTGATTGATGAATCAGAAGTTAATGTAACTTACATCTTTCAAGATTTGACCCATCAACTCATGAGGGTGATATTTTGAAGATGACGAATAGTTGCTTAAATACTCAGTGGTGTAAAGTTAATAAAATATATTTGCTTTATGTTAGGCATTAATGATAGGTTGCGGGAATTGGCACTAAACCCTCATACCTGGCCTACTGGTGTTTTTATTCGTTCTTTTAATTCAACAAATTTTCGGGCGGCAGGGCCTTCATGATTACAATTGCGGTTGGCGAACACAACTTCAGATTAAGAGGAGTTAATTGTAAGAACTCTACTGAGGGTGATAACGTGCAGGTAGATATCAAATATTCTGTAAAATGTGGTAATTTAAATGTCTGCAGTTTTGTTACATGATCATTGTTTTGATTTCTTGCTTTGACTGAAACTCTGCTTAATAGTAAAATTACAAGCAAGCCGTTTTCTATCAATAATTACAAATTTATTAGATTTGCTCGTATTAATAATATCAGGTGGGGTGGGGTTGGTTTATATTTTTGCTCGATTCTTATGTGTAGAAAATTAGCTGCTGCTACTTTCGGTAAAGTGGATGTTTTAGCTTGTGAATTATTAGGTTGTTTTGAAAATTACATTTGGATGCTGTTTGCGTACCTCGTAGAGTAAGGATTAATAAATGCCTTACCGTTCCTTGGTTAAATGCGGGTATTCCAAACGTAGAGATTTAGCTTATAAAAAATATAAAAATTATGGGCTAGATCTTGACTTGAAATATTTTAAGTATTTGAGAAATAAAACTACTAAGTGCATCAATCAAGCTAAACAGTATTTCTACTTTCGAAATTATAATGACTCAAAGATATTATGGAATAATTTGAAGAGACTTGATATTTCTAGCACCACTGATGCTTCATTCATTGGATTCTATGCTGGTGATATATTGAATGGAATTTGTAAATTTTGTGATTCTTTGGGAGTTCTTCTATTACCAGTTAAAGATTTTAATAGTTCTTCTGTAGATAATCCTTTATATTTGATTGTGTCGATGAATTTTTGGTGAAAGAAGCCATTTTTTTAAATTAACTCAAAATCTATTGGATATGATTAATTTTAAAATACTCAAACTATTTAAAGATCTTTTTCTTTTACACATTACTTTTATCGTAAACCAGTGTTTAACAAAATCCGTTTTCCGTTTTGCTCCTGAATGCAGATTCAGGAACACTTAAAGAGGTTTAACTTTCTATGTAAATTTCAGTCAGGTTTTAAACCAGGTTATAGTACTACAACAGCACTAGTACATATTGTTGATGATCTTTCCAGTATGTTAGTTCAGGAGAATTCGTTTCCTATTCTGGTTTTGTTGGATTCCATCTAGATCAAATCATAGAAAACAATCGAAGGAGAAGTACCTGCATCGGATGTGCGGCAGGGGCATGCACTCGCACATGCTATATTTAATGGGCACTTGAGTGATAAGGCAAAACGTATTGCAATATAGAAATGTATTATAAATAGACCTAGTTAAATCCTAGGATACGCAGATGATATAGTTCTGATTGGTCGAAGACATGATGATAACATTAAAAAAATCACATACCTACCGCTGGATGGAAATGTCAGACGTATTGGATTAAAAACCAAAACATACGAGATTTTGTTCTTGGCGACATTTAGAAGCATCTTCAGCATACATTTCGAAACTGTAAGAGCTTGATGAAGAGTTTGATGAAGAGCAATAATCACATTAAAGAATGATTAACAGGCAGATATATCAAAGTTCTTATTGCTGCCGGTTTTAATTGCTAGCTGCAATTTCTGTGATTACACATGTAACGGGGTCCGATCAACTCGCGCTTTATAAAGTTCTTTTACAACCCATGCTAACCTACGAAAACTGGACCCTGTATTGAAATTAGGCAACTGCTCAATGATTACAACATTATCGGATTCCTCAAACCGAATACCTCCCAACTGTGCGAATATTAATGAAAATAATAGTTTATATTTATAGACACTCGATATCCTATATACACTTCTCGAAGTTGCGACGTAAGTTGAGTTATTGGTGTAACACATTACAAAATCGGCATAATATTAATTACAGTTATCATTCTAATTAGCAAAACATTTTTAGAACATCAATTTAGAACGAAAAAAAAATGTAGTAACATTTAAACTAAACACAACATTAACAACTTTATACAAAACGACACCCATTAGCATATCCACTTTAAAAGTTATTTGGTTGACACAATTTTGAAAATATTGCTATCATTTTATCGTTTTTTGTATTCGAAAATAAGAAACTCATTAAAAGTTATAGTCTGAGATTTTTTTGTTGTGATGTCGTAATGAACACCAACTTCTATTTGAACCTTGAAACGAAAATAATTTAATTATTTAAGTTGAGAGGATACGAGCTTTTGGGTGAAATTTTTGTATGTATAAAAAAAAGTTTTTTTTTTATATTTAATTGAACAGGACTGTACTAATTTATATCGTATTGAAGAAGATTTTGAAAGAAAATATAAATGTTTTTTCAAGATTTATCCTATTAGTGTCGTTTGTGAAGTTTCTGGACTTGGTAAAAGATGAGTAATTTTTTTAATGACATCCAATGTGAACGTTTAGATAGATCAGAAAGTCCTAAACCAGGATAGCATGCTATGCAAAAATATTGTTCATGTTTTACAAATATACGCTGGAGATGGCTATTAGTTTTAATGAATAATTTACTATTGATGGACTAAAGCAGTCCTGATAATCATATTGACATGTAAAAATATAAGTCCTCGAAAATTTGCATTCTCGAAGTCAAATTGACTATGATTGTGTTAATGTTTAAAGGAAAGTTGTGAGTTATCCAAGGTGACAAATCATATCTTACATCCCTTTCAGGCAATCCGAAATTTATATCACATTGCAATTGCAGTTCTCGTCTGGTTGCTAAATGATCAATTTGCGGTAATGGATCAAATACAATTTTTATATATATTAGACTAGTGAACGTCATGAATCTTTAGACTGCTACACTTTATATCATGCTTTATTCCCTTGTTTTTTGGTTTTGTTGGTTGCCTAAGGCAACCTTGTTTTGTTGGTCATCTGGTGGTTAAAGATGTTTTTACTGTATCGATGCTATATTACGAAACATTTCAGAGTTTCCCATATTAGTATTGTTGATAGCAAAACGCCATTCAAACCTTTTAGTGCCTTTAGTGTACCACGCCTTCCTATTATCGGCTCCCATAATCGGCTATAACATTGAACTTGGTGGATTGTAAAAACCATACATGCTGTATTACATATATTAAAATTTTCATGCCCACTGCAGGCTAAATCAGGAGCGGTCCTTCTAATAAAAAATTGGATGCCATATATCTTTCTTGAGTCAGAAGTATCGTTATGGCCAGTGGTCCTTTCCAATTACCAAAAGTATGGCAGAACGAGAAGTAATGTTCACCATATTCGAATTTGGCCTAAACGAACAAATACTTTTATAAGTTCGACGGCGTCGACTAAAAGGACTTACATCGTTCAAATTCCGGAAAAACTGTCAATATTCATAGACTGTAGTTTTTTTAAACTCTTGACGAACATGGTACCGAAAATGTCTGATTATTTGATGACAATGTGGTTTCCTTCTGAAACCAGTTTTTCAAGCAGCTAACGATATTTTCGGCTCCAAAGTCAAAACAGTTTGGTTTGTTAAAACTAGGTTTGATGAGAACTTACTTAAGTGGATGTAATTTGGGCATCCAGGTGTTTAAATAAATCAACTCTCCAGACCTAATGTTAAACAAAAAATTTGGTCAAAAATCTGGTAGTTTGCTCTGAAAAAAAAAATATTTGAGCAAAATCTATTATCTATTAGCTCAATATTTAAAATGATTTTCATAGTTCAATTTTTTTTAATTGATTAGTTAACGGTGATATCTATCACTTTTTATTACATAAAAAGTTAAAAAAATTTGTAGCTCATTTTCTTTCCGATTCAAAAATATTAAATAGTAAAAAGTATTAAAAAAACCTTTCGGTTTTATTTTAAAAATATTATTCGAAAATTTCACTTTAAATACAGTTCTAAAAACTAACACTATTTTATTGTAGCAAGTTCAAAATTTGCTTACTCAATTTTAACCAATAAAATTTTTTACTTTTTCTTCAGGTATTTTCAGTTTATTATACAATTTGCTCAATTTAAGAGCTTTAGACCATTAAATTAACTTTTTTTTGTTTCTCTTTGGCTACTTAAACTATCTAGTTATCAGGGCCAAAATCAATTTTTAACCATAAATTTTTCGTCTGAACAGTAGAAGCACATACATAAGTTTACCAAAAATTGTTTGCTCAAATTTGATCAGTAATCATTAAAATAACATTCCTAAATTATTTACATTTTTTTAAAAATAATTTTTGTTTAAAATATATTATCAGTTGAAAGTGTTATTAACCATAATTTAAAATATTTAAAAATTTTTAGCTCAGTTTTAGCACATGATAACAAGCTTATGAGAAATTGATATTTTAAGTCAAGCTAATAACACTTAAGCGTTGGTAAGCCTAATTATAAATTAACCAGTCTGAGAGCCAATGGAATAAATGGTCCCTCAATTTTTCGTTTGTTTGGCTTTTTTTATGATAGACAGTCAATATATCCAAATTTTGTCAAAAAATCTACCCTAGCAGTTAAATAAAAGATTTAAGTAAGAAAGCCAAAATTTAATAGCTATTTTATACAATTTTAAAATTCGATTTAGATCTCAGTATAATTTTTAATCAAACGGCTAAAGTTTGTAGCTCGGTTTCGTCTAATCACTTCTTTCGTAATATTCGTACACAATGAATTCCAATGAAGAGATAACTTTGCTTAGTTAGTTAATATACATTGTATAGGGTTTCAATGAATTGTAATATAATATAATAATAATATTTTTTAACAATAATTTTTAGTATTTTGAAAAAACCAGGTGTTTAGCTTAATGTTAAAAAAACTAACCTAATCTTGATTATAGCTATTTGAGACTGGATATGCGTATAATAAAAGTAAGAAATGCAAAGTAGCTCAATTTTTATCAAATTTTTAGAAAAATAAGCAAATAATATTTTCAACATTTTTATAAAAATGTAACTCATTTTTAACATCTAACTCATTGTATATCTGATTATAATTTTAAAACGAAAAAAAAATTTGTGTTAAAGTAGCTCAATAGTTTAATCCAATTTTTAAATATTTTTAAATTTTGGTTTTATTTAACTAGTTTTGAATTTATAATTAATGAAATTTGTAGCTTAGTTTAAATACAAGTATTTAGAATCAATATTTTTAATAAATGTGAACGTTTGTATTTTTAAAATTGCTCAATATGTAGATATATAGTAAAATATTGTGTTGCGCATATAATGTAATTTAATTAAACTCAACCCAACCCGAAACGCTTAAAGCTACATTTCAATTTTTCATAATTCTTTATATGGATCAAATCGACAAAATAGGAAAAAAATTCAATAGTAGTGACAAGTTTTGCAGTGATACTAATAAATTGAGCAAATACTAAAAAACTCTATAGTTACCTTAATAATTAGATAGTTCCTAAAACATAAATTTTTATTATAGTTAAAAAAACAAATTAATATTTCTACAAACTGGTATGCGAGAGTAAAACTGAGCTACAAACTTTTAAATTATTTCAATTAAGAAATACTGATTACTTCATTTAGGGAGAAAACCATAATATTTAATTTTTTTATTGCACTACTCATTATTCTTTTAAAAGTGAAATCTACAAAACTTTTTTGAGACAAAAAGTTAAACCTTAAAACTAAATTTAATATTCTTAGACTCATAAATTGTGCATTATTTATAATTAACTGCCAGTAGCTAAACTATAAAAAAGCTTAAGTTGCAATTTCTTATAAAAATGTTGCGATAAGTGCAAAATAAATTTTTATGCTACTGAGGAAATTGATCTACTACTTTTGAGTTCATAATAACTGAGCTACAATTTGCTCAATATTTATTATTATTTACTTGGTTTAAAAATTCTGTTTTCTATGAATAGGTCGAAAAAGTAATAATGCATCGAGAATTTTAAACTGTACCTTAATGGTGTATACATCTTAATGGTGTATTATGAGAGAGAGGGAGAAAAAGAGGGAAAATCTGATAGATGAAATGGTTTAAAAATTTAATTTGGTTTCAACAATTAGGATGATATATGATAAGAATATATAGTTCGGTATCTCATTTTCCAAAAAAAACCATCATATAGACACACAGACATAATATAAAAACTATTATTCACATATTTTCTTTATGAAAATCTATGACCAGAATGCCAAAAACCATAAATAAAACTAGAAAATTACGACAATGGCACATGCATGCATAAATTTTAATATTTAAAAAAAAATTACTAAAAATTTTCATTTATAATAAACATATAATATTCGAACTGAATATTAAATATGGACATTAGGATACCAAGTAGCAAAAAAACTCCGAAACTATCGTCAAAAGTATCGGTTTGGTCCATATTTATTGATCTAAAGGGAGTCTTGCTGAGTTCATTAATTCAAAAGAAAATTAACTTACCGGATATTATATCAGAAAGTGGCTCTTTTGATATAATGAATTGTGGTTTTTCCAGCAATGCGCCTTTTCGCTAACACCTTTCGAAAGTATTTCAGAGCTTTTTGGGCACTCGGTTTTTGTATTGCCTTATGTAAAACTGTTTTTATTATTACGTGTACTGTACATATGTAAGTTATGTGTACTTTATATACATTCATGTACTGGCATTATGATTTGGAACGCCAACGTGCCGAATTTTATAGACATTACGAAAACCTACATCAAATTACATCATGTTAGCTAACAAGAAAAAGCAGAAAATAATCTATAGATTTTGTTTTTTTGGCCAAGCATTACACACAAAAATAAATGAGATATGCTGATACAAAAGTTAATTTACAAAAATATTTTAGTCCTAGATCTGGATAAAAAAAGATCCTGAATATAGATTTTTTTTTTTCGTTTTTAAATTCTTAGAAAGTTATCTGTGAATTGAAATTTGATCTTTGCCTTTTAAATTTTTAGGACTGTGGTCAACTATATAGCAAAGATTGATTATATTGTTCGGAAATTTGGTAAAGCAGCACCCACATGGTATAATTGTAAAAATAAATTTAACGAGTTTGTTACGCAATGGCTAAGAAGGCGTTGTATTTGCGAAATTTAATCTTTTGTTTATTTTATCGTAAAAAATATTAAGATGATGAACGTGCAAAAAGTTAAGATGATGAACGTTGGAGTCAAAATTTTCAGGAAGACAACTTTTACTTATGACTACCACATATGAGCGCTGTTATGCCCTAATATAGTTTAGGTCAGAGTAAATCACAGCATGACAATACCATGAATGGATCTCAGCCACAGCCCATGTAAGTGTGACTATAAAAAAAAAGTGGGTGTGTGTACTTATGTACGCGCGTGAGAAGTTATACTTCTTTGGCATCATTAAAAATTAGTTTTTAATTGCATAGAAATAATTAATTAAAATAAATCAATAAAAGGACTGGAAAAGGATAGTCAACACAGTCAATAAACTTCAGTTTAAATTTGAAAAATTAAATAAATAAATATTTATTTTCTTACATTAAGTGTAACATAAATTCTCTCATTATTCGAATGTTTTTTTTTTTTAATTATGTCCACTGCCATAGCATCTTTCGGTAATGACTGAATCGGAACTTCAGTTATCAGTGGCTTATGATAACTAAAATATGATACGAAAAGTTTTGTATTAATAGCGTTGAGATATCGTGCAAATACAGCATCTATGGTAGTGCCAAGTCATGTTTTCGAAATCAGAGGATTATTATTCATGGCTAGATTCAAGTCATTTTGGAGGAAATCAATAAGTGGACGAGCATCTTCACGGAAAAAATTGACGTTGAAGTCTCCACTTAAAATTACCGGTAACTTGTGTTCTCCTCTACCAAGATATTCTCCTCCACCTGTTGTATATGGCCATAATATTCTTTTCAGGAAATGAATGATGTCGTCCATTTTTTGATTTGGAGTAATGTAAATTACCATCAAAACAATTTTGTTGCCATCTTCCATTTTGCATTCAGCTGTGCAAAACTCACCAACTGATGTCACTGTTGAACTTGCCAATTCCGCCTGTCTTACAGTCATATCAATGTTTGGAGTAATGATATTGGTAGTGTCGTGCATATTCTGATAAATGGCAACTCCACCAGCTCGAACGTTTGATCGCTTATATTGTTTATAGCTCGAACGTTTGATCGCTTATATTGTATTATGCAATTGAAATTTGGTATACTAATCGACTAATCATTGGCTAACCAGGTTTCATTTAAAAGTAAAACATTCGATTTTTGCATAATTGGATCAATGAGATCAATGGAATGAGCACGGAGACTTTGACAGTTAAAAGTATATATCGTCAACCCTCTCCTTTGATTAATAAAATCTAACAGATCATTGGTGATAGTTTGTAAGCGATTAAGCGGGAGTCTACGAAATTCTTCTTGAAGACTATTTATAGCTGTGGATGCTCTTCGGCCATGATAGAAAGTTTTATCATTGTGTTTTGTTGTAATGTACAAACCTTGAAGACTAGTCACCCGCATCAATGCAACATATACTAATGACAGTTAATGTTTTTTATCATATTCATAAACAATTTCAGGGTATGTACTTCCTTGAGATTTATGAATCGTAGTTGCGCAAGCGCAAACTAAAGGTAGATGCGATCGTTTAACATTTATCGTTTTGTTGTTATTAAGTGGAATAGTTACAGATCTTCTTCCTATCGGAACAGCAGTTGTACTAATTTGATGAGAAGCTACATGTCCAGCAACTTTTTTTTTATTTTTTGACCAATTTTTTGGTGAGTCTGGAAAATCAAGCCATACAACATTCATATCTCCTTCATCATTAAACTCAAGATGAACTAATTTTCCAACAGCTCCATTTGCTAAGCCATCTGACACATCGATGTTTGTTGTAATCATATAAAAAACATTCGGCACAAATACGGTTTCATAAGGCAATCCTTCAGTATCAATGACCGACATTTTATATAATTTTTGACGTACAAAAGCTATTTGTTCTGTTGAAATACAACCAACAAATACGTCTTTAGCAATTGAAGTAGTTTTATTTTTAACAGCACTTAAAATTCGGTTATTATATCTTGTGACAGCCTCGTTTGTATTGAATAATCTGATTCCATGTGGACATTTTACTTCGGCCTCTTGAGTTGTTAAAAATCGCGATTCCAAATAAAATTAATTCGCGATCGTCAAGTTGTTGACCATTCCCAATTTTTTTCAATATTGAAGAAAACTCTTGGTTTGCTTGGCGCATAACTTGATCTAATTCATAAAATTTGAATCCACGCCATAATATAGGCCCAACAATTTTTTGCTTCTGCTGTTTGTAAATTGGAGTAGCTCATACTGGTGGTAACTGGCGTAGATCTCCAATCAAAATAATATCTAAACCACCAAAATTAATTTTGAAATCTCCAATAATCTGCTTCAATCTAGAGTCAATCTGAAGAAGTAATTCAGCACTAATCATACTTATTTCATCAATGATTAACACTTTGACGTATTTGAATAGTGCTCTATATTGATGTGTTACTTCAGTGCTTAGTGGAAGTAATCTCGACAAAGATATTTTTAGGGCAGTATGTACGGTAGTTCCGTCAATGGCAACAGCTTCTTTGCCTGTTGAAGCACAGGCTATGTACGAGTTACAGCATCCATCATTCTCATTATATCGATTATAAATTTCTATGATAAGTTTTATGACGAAAGTCTTAGCACATCCAGCTGGACCCGTAAAAAATATTTGAAATGGACTACGGTTTGGAGTTAATAGATTTGAAATGACATGTAGCAAGAGCTCTCTTTGCTTATCATTTGCCATTCTCATCAATTCGTAAAACTCTATATTTGGCATTAAATTTTCTCGTTTTTTAGCGATTGATCCAAGTTTATTAAGTACAGCTAGACGAAGATCACTATTCACATCGGAAAGAGGATTATTATATAAATTTTGAAATGGATTTGGTTCAGATGCGATGTTAGCAACATCTTGTACTTCAGTTTCATCATTGAAACCATCTTCTCGGCATAAATTTCGAGAAATTTCAATTACTTTCTGGATATCTAAATTAGATTCAAATTCTTTTCGATTATTTAAAATTTCATTTTCATTCCTATTATATATATCGATAAATTTCATTTCAGCGAGTATTTCCGCATCTTCATTTCGGAAAGGAATATGTAACGTAACCATTTCACGTTTATATTCATTAAGATCTTGTCCCATATCAAAATTTCGGTATCGGATAACACGTGGCACTTTTCTTGTTGAGTAAGTACCATCTGCTTTAATGGTGTAATTAGCAACAAACTGAGCAAGAGTAATATTTTCCAAATCTTCGTGTCGACGTTCATATTTGTCAAACCAATTTTCTTTCCAAATATTAGTTGAATCTTCTCCTATGCATATCGCGTCTAATTCTTTTTGTGTTTTTCTTATACGTTGACGATCACATTGCCACATAGTGGGAATAGTGGTGACCACAGTAGAACACTTTGACATCGGTTCTCGCAAGAGATACCAAGCCGCCTCTTGACTTGTTATCTCAACACTATTGAGCATATTTACACCTATTTTCCTTGTAATTTCAACGACATCAAACTCTGGATGTTCATTCATAGTTTCAATAATCAATCGCTGAAGATGACTAATGCCTCTGTTAGTTTTATTGACATACTCTGCGACATAACTAGCACATGAATATTCTTCGGTAATGAATTGGATATCCATATTGGATTTAACAATGTTAAATATAAAGGGGTTAAACGGATTATGCCATTTTTCACATGGTTGACGCTTGACAAAAACTCGTGGCCTCTTAGTTCCAGCTCGAAGTATATTGTGATAATCATCATCTGAATTAATATTGTTACTCTTATAAAAAGAATCAATATGATGATAATCATTATTTTCCAAATTAATCCGGATATCTTTGTAACGTTTAGCATAATTCTTGAAATCAGGCTCTTCTTTCTGCATAGGTAATAAAATTGTAGTAGATCGGCAAGGCATAAAAGGTGCTTTAAATCTGCAATGCTGAGGTTGATTTGCCACTATTTTCTTATAGCATGTGAATGTATGTTTATGTCTTTGTAATTTAATGTTACCTGATGCTTCTCGAGATGAAACAGATATCAAGTAATCAGTTAATGCGATAGAATCCAATCTATTTTTATGAAGTGCATCCACTGGAGCATTAGCTAGCCACAAGAGTATATGTGCATGTGGACTACCACGATGCTGGAACTCAATACGTTTAAAATAATGAACAACATAATATTTCCCAAACGGACTGAATTTTGGTGATTGTAAAAGATTCATCAATACATTGACCAATTTGTTAAAATATATAGCACAAGTAACTGCATCCTCATTGACAAGAGTTGTTTTTTGAAGATAATGGAGAAGCTCGGTCATTTCTTCTGAAATAGTTTCACCGTTGTGTTTCAATTTGTAGAGCTTTTGGAGCAAATCGTTCCATCCAATTTCATTGGCACTGACAGTAAGAAATATAGTCGGTTTTCCAAACTGTCTGATCATAGCAAAAAGATCATTTTTGCGATCCATCCAATATCATATTGAATTTAGAATTGCTCTTAGAAACGCAAGATTGGTTTCAATACAAATATGAACGTACTGATCATCTTCTATTTGTTTTCGAGTAATTTTGATATCTGTACCAACGTGTTTGAACGCAACTTTGAGAGAATCACGAACTCGCATCCTCATAATCTTCATCGCCATATATAATAAATGATACGGTGTAACTGCACGACGATCAGATCGTCTTAGCTCACTAAAAGCCATCATGAAAGGGGTTACTTTAACACCATCCCTAAAATTACGGAACTGACCCAAGTAAATTGCGGGAAAGGAAAGTTCCTCTGCATGTTCGTCAAATAATAAACTTTCAGGTACATTGTCTTCACCAGGTGCAATACGTAAGTATTGTTCTTCATTCCACAATAATGTATGCTGTTGAGCCGTAAAACTTTCTTCTATAGGAATATGTTCGCTGAAATCATTTTGCTGAATTTCATCGTGAATTTGATTATCATTAAAGAATGACTCATCAACTTTTATATCATACATAGTATACAATGGTGACGGAATTAAAAATCGTAGCCAACTTTTAATAGTACGCTTATTAACAATACTTTGTAAGTAGCTAGATCGATGAATTTTCTTACGTTTAATATGTACATTTATACGATAGTCATCATCAATATTCCTTGGAATAGATTTAACCATATTACTAATTGAAATAGGAACATTAATTATTTGACCGAAAATACCGTACTGACCATTAACATGTCTCAATCTTCTGATTTGCATGAAAGGAATACGAGGTGAAATTAGTCTTTCAGAAACAAGATTTAAAGGTGGTAGATGTTGAGGTACATCTGGATATTTAAAACCATTGAATGTGGACATTAAGGGAATATTCTTCTTGTTTAATACTTGAACGCATGTGTTGCAAAGCTTCGTATTTTTCGCTAGTATATTAGGTATAATTTTTGTTAGAATTTCCTTATGTTCAAGAGACGGCCTTTTCAAATCATCTTGAAACCACACCTGTCACATACTGAACATGGATATCCAAAAGGATTGTCTAGAAACTTTTTTTTAAATTCCTGATGAGTTCTTTCTAATTGTCGAAAATTACTATACGGCAAAGAAATATCTACGTCTATATGTTCATCAATGGGAGTATTAATAAACTGTTCCGGAGAATTGGAATGAATGGCTTGTCCGTCTGGTGGAGGTAATTCCTGATCCATAATCGTGTCTTGATTTAATAAATCAAGCTTCTGATCGTGTACAATCTCTAGAGTGGATAAAATATGTACATTCAGGGCCTCAGCTAATTGTTGAATAGTTTCTTGAGCTTGAAGCAGTCGGCTTTGCTCCATGTCTGCTAATAAAGTATTTTCTGATGTACTGTAATTATACACCACAGGAGAATTAGCCATATGCACCTCAGTTTGTACAATTATAGAGTTGCGATTGTCATGTGTTGAAGTAGATACAAATGAATCGTATAAATTATCACCATCATGATCACCAATACCAGTACTGGACACCGTTGAGACGTCTGGTCGATTTGTACTAGCACTGGTGGTAGCTAACTGAAATGATGGTTCAAAAGTCCTTATTCGTGAATTTGAAGTTGACGGGATAGATAAAATCTCAGTCACGGATGATTCGTTTACTTCTGAAAGCATTTTTTTCGCAGCCTATAAGCACGAGTACGTTCAGCTCCTGTTTTTTTTTATTGGTTTTTTTACTGACAAGCCTTGCCGGATTTTTTCAGCTTCCTTGGCAGCTTTATTTCGATTGTAATAGTTTTTACTGATTCCCGCATTTGTTTTACCCATCTTGAAAACTAGTATAAGAATGGAATAGTACCATTAATAGTCATCAAATCTAAACTAAAAGACTCTTAGATTGATGAATAAGATTTATTGTAGAGAATTAGATATTAGAAATTAATAATAAATATTAAAAATTGAAAATTAATAATTTAATAATATATATAAATATATATATATATATATATATATATATATATATATATATATATATATATATATATATATATATATATATATATATATATATATATATATATATATATATATATATATAAATATATATATGCTACCGCCATCACAACATTTGGTTTGCTTACAGAAATAAATTTGTAGTATCGTTATTCGGTTTATTGGGATAATTTCATTCGATTATGCGCTACAATGTCACAACTACCAACTTTGCTCAACGAAATAACAAATTTATTCCTGGCTTTTTAATTCTAAATATTATAAGATTATTAATTTTAAATATTTATTATTGATTATTTAATATCTAAAAAGTAAATAAATAAATTTAATGATAACTTCAAAAATTGAATTTAAGTTTATTCATTTTTTAAATATTTATTATTTATTCAATTTAATAATAAATATTAAAAATTAATATTTTAATTCGATGTTTAATTTTAATTTTTATTATCACAAATTTTTTTTTATTAAATGTTTTATTAAATTTATTTCTAATACATACGGATAGTTAACCTCAATTATATTGGAGCACTTGAAAAAGTATATAAGCACAATTTTTTTCACTAATATTTAGGAATAGAAAATAATATTAATAAAAATATTCAATTTAAATCACTACTGAATATATTTTATTAATGCCCGGTTTCACAAAAAATACAAGTTAACCACCGGTTAACTAACGCTTAGTTAACTTTCGTATGTAATTTTGATTATTTCGTGACAAAAAATTCAATGCAACCTGATTAAACAGATTTTTTTACATGCACATATTTAACCGTAGTTTAAATAATGAGCGGTTTAGCGGCCAACTTCAACATGATAATTTTGTGTCACAGTGATGCGCGCGCATCGAAAAATTTCACTCTCATCATTTTTTCATAACCTAAAGAAGTATAACTTCAAAAAACATTCCTGTATTTACAGGTGATAATATGGAGTGGTAATTGTTCTTTTAGTTCCTCAATTTACGAAATAGCAAAACTAACTGAAGGTCCGAAATTTCAGTATCTGAGAGTTTTACTAAACGGAGAACCACTATGACAGTTATTTGACATCTCTCAGTCACTGATGTAAATTATAACGAAACACTGCAGAAGGTGATTATGTAGCTTAATTGAATCAGCCAACTGTATGTCACAATCAAATGTGGCACGTATTTGAAAGGTTGCAGATGCATTTGATGAATCCTAATCAATGATCCTTAATCGAACGTACATTTGTAGACATGGTGCAAAAGAAAGTTTGCTGTGTGTTGCGCGTAAAAAGACACGTGGTCGTGCGAATAGCGATATAAATTCAGATTACCTAATCTCCAAGGAGAAAGTTCTCCCAATCATTAATCATAGCAGGTTTTGAGGGAACTAGAGTAGATGCAATCATCAATCAGATTACTAATAAAAATTAGAGTATAAGTGTGGTTCGCAGCAGTATACTATCGAGAGCTGTTTGGAATTTAACTGCGGTTGTAATTCAAGGATGTTCCTGAGTATTGTGTGTAGTCTAGGGTGATACTATATAGAGTAAATTCAAACAATGGCTGTCATTGATGTCGCGAATACTACGAGAACAACACGAATTCTTGATGACGGCATCTACCGTTTTTCCGATTCATTAAAACAAACCATTTGTCAGTCAGTAGATAAACCACATATTTTTGCTCGATTTCCAAAATTTAACGTTCCAGCTAAACGAAACTAGCATTAGCACATTATTCTGTAGGAAAATATTATAAACATTTGACATACTTACATTTGAGCTACTCACCTTTATCAGCGAACGAGGCGACGCATTAGAGACATGTGACCCAAAAAAACCCACCACAACCAAATACGTTACAGCTAAATACAGAACAAGATCTCAAGAATTGGTACTGATTTGTTCCAGAAAATTTGTGAAATGAAGAAATCGCTACTGCAAATGTTTACATTTACTGTCAGTATTTAACATTTACTGTCCGTATTTATTTACTGTGAAACCAGAAGGAGAGAAAAATACTAAATTACTTTAGAGTGACAAAGACAATCGTTTTTGTTTTTTTTTTGTAAAAAACAAAAACGATTGTCTTTGTCATTCTAAAGAAATTTAATATTTTTATCTCCTTCTTGTTTCACAGTAAAAAAATACACAGTAAAAAAGTACAGTAAATGTTTCATTATCGCAAATGTTTCATTAAATCAAATATTTTGCCTACAATCAAAACCATATCACCAAATGATGCGATGATATGTAACTCTACTGAACGGCTGACATAGCACAAGATACCTTGTTTAGGTATATGGTCTCAAGGAAACCACCTAACTCGAATAACCACGATTGTAACTTTGTCGTTACCAAAAATTGGGATATTTTCATTCCAACTGAGGAGAGTTTAGAATAATTATTGAAAAAAATGTAGCGTCACAATATGCGGAAATCAATAACCGCTTTATGGTACAGTTACCTTTCAAACTGAATTAAGTCTAATTGGGAAACCCGCAATCCGGACTTTAGCCATATGAAAACGTTGACTTTAGACAAAACTAACAAGGATATTAATATTTTCTATTCACCACACATGACGTTCTGCAAAAGTTTGTTAACGGCAAAAGGATATTTGGCTCCAATTAAGCAAGAAAACTTACCACGATTCAAACTTCGTGGAGCCCAATTGCTATCAAAATTTTTAAGCAAGATATCGACGCCTATTAAATCAAAAAAGCACCCGTTTGGGTATGGATTGATTCATTGATAAGTGTTATCATGATTAACAACTCACCAACGCAAATGGAAAAATGTGTTGCAAATAGAAAATCCGCTATCTATCAATTAAACGAGTTCTGTTGGGATAAGTTTGCTAAAATTCTAAGGATAGTGCTGCAAAAGAGAAAAGTTGTAGGAAAGACCAATTGTATGGAATTGTGTTTTAATAAGAAAACACCATTGGTTCTCTAGAAAAAGGCCACCACTAATATGAGAATCCTACTCTAGTAGTTAACTAATATTTTGTACAAGTTTGGTACCAGTTTGAGCTTGTTCTTTGTATTGTTCTAGGCAACCCGAAGAATACAAGTCGTTCTCTACTCCAATAAGCCATCGTCACCAATAATGACCTCTACGTCTGTCAAATTGCAGCTTTTTCGTTTAGGATCAGCTCGTAGAATGTGACCGAGCCTGCTTACTCGCTCCCCTTGTATTTCAAGAACAAGATTAGGAATTTTTATTAAATTCCTGATTTCGTGGTTGAATAAAACTCTTTAAGCATCGTCATCGTCGCGTTTGGGGCACAATTCTCCTCTTGAATGACAGTATCAATATCTTATACTCATCCATCAGGGTCCAACTCTCATACCCATACATGATAATGGGACTAATCAACACCTTGAACATCTTCAGCTTGTCAGTATTTGGAAGGTATTTTGACTTTAGTAGTGAACGTAAGGCATACAAAACACGGTTGCCAGTGTTAAGACGTGCCTTAATATTCCCTCCCACACAGTTACCATTACGGACAAGGGACCCGAGGTATCGAAAACTTGTAATTTCTTCAAATGTGTAGTCACAACTATTAAAATCCATTACGACTTGGCCTCTAAAACCAGTGATCATATATATTTGGATTTGGACTTATAGAGACCAACGGAAGATAAGAATCGTACAAGTGGACAACGTCATTCAGTACAATTACATAGATATCAATTGGATATGCTAGAATCTGGTTGGAATGATGGTACAAGATGTTGTCGTGTGGTGTTTCACAAATTCTAGTGAGCGATCTCTTTTTTTAAGAATAGGTCACAATGTGGCCAATATTTATTCATAAGGAATAATTTCGCTTTCTTGGCAAGTACATTGTGTAATTGCTAAAAAACGGTGGATTCGATCGAATTCAATTGTTTAATTATTTTAATAAAATTCGATTTGTAGTGTTAAAGTGGATTTTAATGCAAGTACTTTGTGTAATTGCTATTATTTATTTATTTATTTATATATTTATGTATTTATGTATTTATGTATTTATGTATTTATGTATTTATGTATTTATGTATTTATGTATTTATGTATTTATGTATTTATGTATTTATGTATTTATGTATTTATGTATTTATGTATTTATGTATTTATGTATTTATGTATTTATGTATTTATGTATTTATGTATTTATGTATTTATGTATTTATGTATTTATGTATTTATGTATTTATGTATTTATGTTTTTATGTATTTATGTATTTATGTATTTATGTATTTATGTATTTATGTATTTATGTATTTATGTATTTATGTATTTATGTATTTATGTATTTATGTATTTATGTATTTATGTATTTATGTATTTATGTATTTATGTATTTATGTATTTATGTATTTATGTATTTATGTATTTATGTATTTATGTATTCATGTATTTATGTATTTATGTATTTATGTATTTATGTATTTATGTATTTATGTATTTATGTATTTATGTATTTATGTATTTATGTATTTATGTATTTATGTATTTATGTATTTATGTATTTATGTATTTATGTATTTATGTATTTATGTATTTATGTATTTTTATGTATTTATGTATTTATGTATTTATGTATTTATGTATTTATGTATTTATGTATTCATGTATTTATGTATTTATGTATTTATGTATTTATGTATTTATGTATTTATGTATTTATGTATTTATGTATTTATGTATTTATGTATTTATGTATTTATGTATTTATGTATTTATGTATTTATGTATTTATGTATTTATGTATTTATGTATTTATGTATTTATGTATTTATGTATTTATGTATTTATGTATTTATGTATTTATGTATTTATGTATTTATGTATTTATGTATTTATGTATTTATGTATTTATGTATTTATGTATTTATGTATTTATGTATTTATGTATTTATGTATTTATGTATTTATGTATTCATGTATTTATGTATTTATGTATTTATGTATTCATGTATTTATGTATTTATGTATTTATGTATTTATGTATTTATGTATTTATGTATTTATGTATTTATGTATTTATGTATTTATGTATTTATATATTTATGTATTTATGTATTTATGTATTTATGTATTTATGTATTTATGTATTTATGTATTTATGTATTTATGTATTTATGTATTTATGTATTTATGTATTTATGTATTTATGTATTTATGTATTTATGTATTTATGTATTTATGTATTTATGTATTTATGTATTTATGTATTTATGTATTTATGTATTTATGTATTTATGTATTTATGTATTTATGTATTTATGTATTTATGTATTTATGTATTTATGTATTTATGTATTTATGTATTTATGTATTTATGTATTTATGTATTTATGTATTTATGTATTTATGTATTTATGTATTTATGTATTTATGTATTTATGTATTTATGTATTTATGTATTTATGTATTTATGTATTTATGTAGTTATGTATTTATGTATTTATGTATTTATGTATTTATGTATTTATGTATTTATGTATTTATGTATTTATGTATTTATGTATTTATGTATTTATGTATTTATGTATTTATGTATTTATGTATTTATGTATTTATGTATTTATGTATTTATGTATTTATGTATTTATGTATTTATGTATTTATGTATTTATGTATTTATGTATTTATGTATTTATGTATTTATGTATTTATGTATTTATGTATTTATGTATTTATGTATTTATGTATTTATTTATTTATGTATTTATGTATTTATGTATTTATGTATTTATGTATTTATGTATTTATGTATTTATGTATTTATGTATTTATGTATTCATGTATTTATGTATTTATGTATTTATGTATTTATGTATTTATGTATTTATGTATTTATGTATTTATGTATTTATGTATTTATGTATTTATGTATTTATGTATTTATGTATTTATGTATTTATGTATTTATGTATTTATGTATTTATGTATTTATGTATTTATGTATTTATGTATTTATGTATTTATGTATTTATGTATTTATGTATTTATGTATTTATGTATTTATGTATTTATGTATTTATGTATTTATGTATTTATGTATTTATGTATTTATGTATTTATGTATTTATGTATTATGTATTTATGTATTTATGTATTTATGTATTTATGTATTTATGTATTTATGTATTTATGTATTTATGTATTTATGTATTTATGTATTTATGTATTTATGTATTTATGTATTTATGTATTTATGTATTTATGTATTTATGTATTTATGTATTTATGTATTTATGTATTTATGTATTTATGTATTTATGTATTTATGTATTTATGTATTTATGTATTTATGTATTTATGTATTTATGTATTTATGTATTTATGTATTTATGTATTTATGTATTTATGTATTTATGTATTTATGTATTTATGTATTTATGTATTTATGTATTTATGTATTTATGTATTTATGTATTTATGTATTTATGTATTTATGTATTTATGTATTTATGTATTTATGTATTTATGTATTTATGTATTTATGTATTTATGTATTTATGTATTTATGTATTTATGTATTTATGTATTTATGTATTTATGTATTTATGTATTTATGTATTTATGTATTTATGTATTTATGTATTTATGTATTTATGTATTATGTATTTATGTATTTATGTATTTATGTATTTATGTATTTATGTATTTATGTATTTATGTATTTATGTATTTATGTATTTATGTATTTATGTATTTATGTATTTATGTATTTATGTATTTATGTATTTATGTATTTATGTATTTATGTATTTATGTATTTATGTATTTATGTATTTATGTATTTATGTATTTATGTATTTATGTATTTATGTATTTATGTATTTATGTATTTATGTATTTATGTATTTATGTATTTATGTATTTATGTATTTATGTATTTATGTATTTATGTATTTATGTATTTATGTATTTATGTATTTATGTATTTATGTATTTATGTATTTATGTATTTATGTATTTATGTATTTATGTATTTATGTATTTATGTATTTATGTATTTATGTATTTATGTATTTATGTATTTATGTATTTATGTATTTATGTATTTATGTATTTATGTATTTATGTATTTATGTATTTATGTATTTATGTATTTATGTATTTATGTATTTATGTATTTATGTATTTATGTATTTATGTATTTATGTATTTATGTATTTATGTATTTATGTATTTATGTATTTATGTATTTATGTATTTATGTATTTATGTATTTATGTATTTATGTATTTATGTATTTATGTATTTATGTATTTATGTATTTATGTATTTATGTATTTATGTATTTATGTATTTATGTATTTATGTATTTATGTATTTATGTATTTATGTATTTATGTATTTATGTATTTATGTATTTATGTATTTATGTATTTATGTATTTATGTATTTATGTATTTATGTATTTATGTATTTATGTATTTATGTATTTATGTATTTATGTATTTATGTATTTATGTATTTATGTATTTATGTATTTATGTATTTATGTATTTATGTATTTATGTATTTATGTATTTATGTATTTATGTATTTATGTATTTATGTATTCATGTATTTATGTATTTATGTATTTATGTATTTATGTATTTATGTATTTATGTATTTATGTATTTATGTATTTATGTATTTATGTATTTATGTATTTATGTATTTATGTATTTATGTATTTATGTATTTATGTATTTATGTATTTATGTATTTATGTATTTATGTATTTATGTATTTATGTATTTATGTATTTATGTATTTATGTATTTATGTATTTATGTATTTATGTATTTATGTATTTATGTATTTATGTATTCATGTATTTATGTATTTATGTATTTATGTATTTATGTATTTATGTATTTATGTATTTATGTATTTATGTATTTATGTATTTATGTATTTATGTATTTATGTATTTATGTATTTATGTATTTATGTATTTATGTATTTATGTATTTATGTATTTATGTATTTATGTATTTATGTATTTATGTATTTATGTATTTATGTATTTATGTATTTATGTATTTATGTATTTATGTATTTATGTATTTATGTATTTATGTATTTATGTATTTATGTATTTATGTATTTATGTATTTATGTATTTATGTATTTATGTATTTATGTATTTATGTATTTATGTATTTATGTATTTATGTATTTACGTATTTATATATTTATATATTTATATTTTTATGTATTCATATATTTATAGGTTTATATATTTATATATTAATATATTTATGTATTTATGTATTTATATATTTAGGTATTCATAAATTTATATTACACTAATATATTATTATAATTATTTGAAAATTAATATATTTGTATTTTCAGATGAAAACTAATTCAATTTATTACAGCCTATGGCTAAGAGCGGTTATTTCATTAATAGAATTTGCTTTTAGGAAACGTTTGCTGATACACCTGAATGGGGCATACTGCAGTTGATGATAAAAAATGAAATAATGCAGAGCAGTTCGTCAAAATTGTGATTGTCTTGTGCTAACATTAGTTGAATATTGGCTTCTGGAAAACCGGGTCAAATCTGTCATTACTAACATGCCCTTCCTTTCCTTACACCACAAAAAAAACACTAACAATCGATCGCTTAGGTGTCTGCAACCGGGTCGAGTCTTTCACAACTAACATTCCTTCCATTCCTTCGGTTTTGTTATATGTAACACGGGTGTACGGTGGTGCCCGGCATTCCGGGGGTTCCTGGTTCGTCCTTGGCCGTACACTCTAATCAATCAATCAATCAATAAGGAATAAGTTCGCTTTCTTATACTAATCAAAATAGGTCGAAAACATAGTTCGACAAAGTATACCCTCTGAGCCCCTCATCGAGTTTCGCGCATTGCATTGATGTTAACACTGAGGTTTTTATCCTGGTCCTACATTGCAATATACGTTGGTCTGAAAATTAGGAGCATTCCGGTAACTCCTTAAAGAAGTAACGAGTTGAAATCTTCATCTTTCCACCATCATTTATTTTTTTTCTGTTTACAAATTCGCTTGGCGGTTCTCCTAGCAAGGATTGCTTTGTTCTTCCGTGAAATTGGTTAACGTATTCAGACTCCTTTATATGATTTATTAAGTTACTTGACAGCAACATGAGACTCCTCATCAAACCAATCACCAGTCGCTTAAATCACACCGACAATTGAAGTTTCCAATGCTTCTCATAGAGCATTCACATCATCAAAACGGGAGTTGGTTTCCATAATGCTACTGCTAACAAGATTATGATAATGTGCTTTCTCATCTTCATTTATCCGACCTTCACAGTTGAAATGTAAGGTTCGTTTTCCTGTTATCGCTGATTTGAAAGAATGTGCTAGCCACATGCGCGATCGCAAATTACATCATTTTTTTAAAATTATCGGTTGCTAGATCGTGTGGGGAATACGGACCTATGTTTTCATATATGTCAGTATTTTTGCCAGATCTAGTATTAAACTCATCAATTACTATTCTGACGTTATGCTCTGGGATGAACCCCATCAGAGTTTTGGAGCATTGGAATCCTAGACCCGACCCATTTAATATTATTTTCGTGTAGTGCTTAAAATGTGGGTGTCAGCTTATGCCACTGTAGCCGGCTTCTTGAATCACCACACTTCTGTTGTAGTGGTGAGAAACGCCGAGTTTACGTAAAATAACCAACGGCAGATCATGAGAAGGGTATGTGAGCGGAAAAAAGACTATGGATCAGAAAAACGCAAAATAGAAGGAAATCCGAAAAAAGATCTAATTTCGACCAATCCAACATGCAGCTGATCAAGAGGCCAGAGCGCCAGAGCAACTTTGGCACTTAGTATGTTGCAATACCAATTATTGATGCCAATATATTTAATGAGCACATAGTGGGCCAGAACATCAGCAGGACTGTCATTAAACGATGCATTAATGGTCGAACTCGAAGCCCAACAAAATTTTCTGTATAATTTATTGAGGTTCCGAACTTATTGGTTCCGAAGTTATTGGCAATTACAAGGTGAACCTCCAACATTTTGTAACCTTGAAATGGACTATCGTGGCCCGTTTTTGTTCACTTTACAAATTAAAAGGCTCCACCTATGGCCTACATTCCGGTGTTCATATGTTTTGCGCTTAAGGCATTGCTTCTCGAACTAGTGACTGAGTTATCCACCTATTAATTTAAAAGTTCAATAAAGGGGTTTTGTGTCAATACGAGGGTTGTGTTCCAATTTTTTTTTAATAATGGGACCAATTTGGTTGAAGCTATCTCTGAACTAATACATTGGTAAGTTATATAAAACAGCGTTGAAGTCGGCAACATTTCATCGAAAACTTGTCATGGCAAATACTTCTTTGAGGTTTGAAAAACTAACTATGATAAAAATTTCACTTGAAATTTTGACTTGAACGAATCGTTGATATCCATCGTGATCAAGATGGTAAGGTAAGAATAGTCACACAAAAAACTGCTCAAAGAAAATTTAAGGGAGTCATATCAAAGGTATGCCAATTTCCACTGGGTGAAGACAATGAATGACTAAAAACATAAGTTTTTTAAGTCGGAAATGATGTTGTCGCCAACATATATTATAATGACTTAACATTTAAATTGTACAAAAATGTAGAAAACTCATATGGCAATACTAAAATTTGACATGCACTAAATCCTATCAATCAACTAAATCCTAACCTGACTTACTAAACTATTTTTAATTAGTTTAAAAGATTTGAGTACGTCTTGCTACGTTTGAAGGCATAAAAGTTCCCAGAATAAAACCAAACACAACTAATAAAAAAAAAACCTAATCATCAAAACATATAAATGTTAAGTTCTGTATGTACTAAAAAAAATAAGATTACGACAGAAAAAAAATTCTCCGTAATTAATTATCATCCATTGTTGACCCGAGAAAATATCACGTAGCATATTTTCATTTTATCATCATTTTTTTTCATCATACGTAAAAAATACAACAACAAAAAGCTCAACTTATAATGTATATAAATGAGTCTGTAGGAAGTATTTCGTGTATATACCATCTGCTTAGTGTCTATATATGTTTATATATCGGGTTTGCTAATTATCATGATGCAACTTATTACGTAGGACAAAGAATTTTTGATTAAACGAAAATGGTTCAACTTCTAGTTTTTGTTTCACAAGATTATACAAAACCGAAGAACTCGAATGTTTATTGTAGTTTGTGGTTTCAAGATTATTAGGAAGATAAGAAGATAAGAAGATAAGAAGATAAGAAGATAAGAAGATAAGAAGATAAGAAGATAAGAAGATAAGAAGATAAGAAGATAAGAAGATAAGAAGATAAGAAGATAAGAAGATAAGAAGATAAGAAGATAAGAAGATAAGAAGATAAGAAGATAAGAAGATAAGAAGATAAGAAGATAAGAAGATAAGAAGATAAGAAGATAAGAAGATAAGAAGATAAGAAGATAAGAAGATAAGAAGATAAGAAGATAAGAAGATAAGAAGATAAGAAGATAAGAAGATAAGAAGATAAGAAGATAAGAAGATAAGAAGATAAGAAGATAAGAAGATAAGAAGATAAGAAGATAAGAAGATAAGAAGATAAGAAGATAAGAAGATAAGAAGATAAGAAGATAAGAAGATAAGAAGATAAGAAGATAAGAAGATAAGAAGATAAGAAGATAAGAAGATAAGAAGATAAGAAGATAAGAAGATAAGAAGATAAGAAGATAAGAAGATAAGAAGATAAGAAGATAAGAAGATAAGAAGATAAGAAGATAAGAAGATAAGAAGATAAGAAGATAAGAAGATAAGAAGATAAGAAGATAAGAAGATAAGAAGATAAGAAGATAAGAAGATAAGAAGATAAGAAGATAAGAAGATAAGAAGATAAGAAGATAAGAAGATAAGAAGATAAGAAGATAAGAAGATAAGAAGATAAGAAGATAAGAAGATAAGAAGATAAGAAGATAAGAAGATAAGAAGATAAGAAGATAAGAAGATAAGAAGATAAGAAGATAAGAAGATAAGAAGATAAGAAGATAAGAAGATAAGAAGATAAGAAGATAAGAAGATAAGAAGATAAGAAGATAAGAAGATAAGAAGATAAGAAGATAAGAAGATAAGAAGATAAGAAGATAAGAAGATAAGAAGATAAGAAGATAAGAAGATAAGAAGATAAGAAGATAAGAAGATAAGAAGATAAGAAGATAAGAAGATAAGAAGATAAGAAGATAAGAAGATAAGAAGATAAGAAGATAAGAAGATAAGAAGATAAGAAGATAAGAAGATAAGAAGATAAGAAGATAAGAAGATAAGAAGATAAGAAGATAAGAAGATAAGAAGATAAGAAGATAAGAAGATAAGAAGATAAGAAGATAAGAAGATAAGAAGATAAGAAGATAAGAAGATAAGAAGATAAGAAGATAAGAAGATAAGAAGATAAGAAGATAAGAAGATAAGAAGATAAGAAGATAAGAAGATAAGAAGATAAGAAGATAAGAAGATAAGAAGATAAGAAGATAAGAAGATAAGAAGATAAGAAGATAAGAAGATAAGAAGATAAGAAGATAAGAAGATAAGAAGATAAGAAGATAAGAAGATAAGAAGATAAGAAGATAAGAAGATAAGAAGATAAGAAGATAAGAAGATAAGAAGATAAGAAGATAAGAAGATAAGAAGATAAGAAGATAAGAAGATAAGAAGATAAGAAGATAAGAAGATAAGAAGATAAGAAGATAAGAAGATAAGAAGATAAGAAGATAAGAAGATAAGAAGATAAGAAGATAAGAAGATAAGAAGATAAGAAGATAAGAAGATAAGAAGATAAGAAGATAAGAAGATAAGAAGATAAGAAGATAAGAAGATAAGAAGATAAGAAGATAAGAAGATAAGAAGATAAGAAGATAAGAAGATAAGAAGATAAGAAGATAAGAAGATAAGAAGATAAGAAGATAAGAAGATAAGAAGATAAGAAGATAAGAAGATAAGAAGATAAGAAGATAAGAAGATAAGAAGATAAGAAGATAAGAAGATAAGAAGATAAGAAGATAAGAAGATAAGAAGATAAGAAGATAAGAAGATAAGAAGATAAGAAGATAAGAAGATAAGAAGATAAGAAGATAAGAAGATAAGAAGATAAGAAGATAAGAAGATAAGAAGATAAGAAGATAAGAAGATAAGAAGATAAGAAGATAAGAAGATAAGAAGATAAGAAGATAAGAAGATAAGAAGATAAGAAGATAAGAAGATAAGAAGATAAGAAGATAAGAAGATAAGAAGATAAGAAGATAAGAAGATAAGAAGATAAGAAGATAAGAAGATAAGAAGATAAGAAGATAAGAAGATAAGAAGATAAGAAGATAAGAAGATAAGAAGATAAGAAGATAAGAAGATAAGAAGATAAGAAGATAAGAAGATAAGAAGATAAGAAGATAAGAAGATAAGAAGATAAGAAGATAAGAAGATAAGAAGATAAGAAGATAAGAAGATAAGAAGATAAGAAGATAAGAAGATAAGAAGATAAGAAGATAAGAAGATAAGAAGATAAGAAGATAAGAAGATAAGAAGATAAGAAGATAAGAAGATAAGAAGATAAGAAGATAAGAAGATAAGAAGATAAGAAGATAAGAAGATAAGAAGATAAGAAGATAAGAAGATAAGAAGATAAGAAGATAAGAAGATAAGAAGATAAGAAGATAAAAAGATAAGAAGATAAGAAGATAAGAAGATAAGAAGATAAGAAGATAAGAAGATAAGAAGATAAGAAGATAAGAAGATAAGAAGATAAGAAGATAAGAAGATAAGAAGATAAGAAGATAAGAAGATAAGAAGATAAGAAGATAAGAAGATAAGAAGATAAGAAGATAAGAAGATAAGAAGATAAGAAGATAAGAAGATAAGAAGATAAGAAGATAAGAAGATAAGAAGATAAGAAGATAAGAAGATAAGAAGATAAGAAGATAAGAAGATAAGAAGATAAGAAGATAAAAAGATACGAAGATAAGAAGATAAGAAGATACAAAGATACGAAGATAAGAAGATAAGAAGATAAGAGGATAAGAAGATAAGAAGATAAGAAGATAAGAAGATAAGAAAATAAGAAGATAAGAAGATAAGAAGATAAGAAGATAAGAAGATAAGAAGATAAGAAGATAAGAAGATAAGAAGATAAGAAGATAAGAAGATAAGAAGATAAGAAGATAAGAAGATAAGAAGATAAGAAGATAAGAAGATAAGAAGATAAGAAGATAAGATGATAAGAAAATAAGAAGATAAGATAACAAACGATGAAAGACTCGCGTACGACACAGTTATGGAGCATTGCTGCACCTTAGGAGGCACAGGAAAAAACATTTCAATTAGAACACATCAATTAGTATCACCTCACTGAAATTCGCGAATGAAGCTGACTGACATTGCTCTGAATGTGGCATAATCGGGTATGGCAGCTTGTCTTCTTGATGGAATACACACGGCGTATTCGACTCTGAAGCTGCTATTGAATTAAAATCCCTCACCAATACTGCTCCTCGGAATCTCAACATTCTAAAGTTGTGCAATGGAACCAGATTTTCCGTGAAAAAACTGAATCACTGAATGTAATTTAAACAACAATAATTACTGGCAAATGTAGAGAAGAGGATGTGCTGGATCCGCGCATTACAATGATTTCCACTGATTTGCCCTTTACATTCAAAGGACTACAATTTTCTGTGCGTCTGGCTTTTGCGATGACGATCAACAAAACTCAAGGGCAGTCCCTGTGCGTTGCTGTATTTAATTTAAAAAATTTCATTATTTTCGCATGGTCAATCATAGGTTGTTTGTAAACAGTAAAGCAGTATGTCGCCTGTTCTCGTGTCGAAAAAACATCCACTTATTTGTATACACCTGAGCTACCCAAACATAAAAATGTAGTGTAGCATAATGCTTTACAATGAACGAAATAGTTTTATCTCAGCAAACCGATCGAAACCAATCATTTCTTTGTTTTTATTGTTTATCTGAACATCGATTGTTTGGATAACAACGGTAACTCTGTTTTCGTATTCAGTAAAAATCACGTTTTATTTTTGTATATATTTTATTTACGCGTCATTCTAATAGCTTTTTTTTATTAATATAATTCTTTATTTTTAGCTAAAATATTTACAATAAGAAGATGAATAAAGAATATTACAAAAAATTTCAAGAACAATTTTTGTTAAAAAATGTATCGCTGATCCCTTAGGATTCTCAGACTACTTACATTATATACATTTTGATGTTTGATTACATGATTTTTTTATTTTTTTTTTTGTGAAAAATTTTAACTTATTATAAAAAAAAGAAATTGGAGTTTGTTGTGAATTTTGAATGAATCCAATGTTGTCTAAAAATGTGAAGGCTTCGGGTCCTGTAATATAGTTGATTTTGATGTTCTGTTAAATAATTTTGGTATCTATGTAGTGTGGGCGGAAATATAAGGAATTTTCAAAATGGTTTGTGGTTCTTGAAATGTGGTATCGTATAAATTTTATTATAAATAGATCGATTCGGTCCGTTCCAAAATTTTGTATCAAATAAAGTGTATATAAATTAGATTTTCGGCGATTCCATGACGAATTGGTCATAAACTGGTTAATTCGATTGATTTGTATCAATTGTTTTTAATTCTTTTTTGTATTAATTTTAAAGTTTTGTGTCAAATAAAGTATATATAAATTAGATTTTCGGTTAATTCATTTGATTTGATTTGATTTGTAATGTTCAATTTTTCATCTAATTTGTTTTATTTTTAAAGATTTGTGTCAAATAAGGACTTAACTTTATTTTGTCGATCTTGTTCTTGTTGAACTAAATCGTTGTTTTTTTTTTGGTGTTTTTTTAGGTGTTGGTGATCTTCGTTGATGATAAAATTATGTTTTGATGCACTTTAATGGATTTTTTTAAATCTAATTTTTAACCGATTCAAAATCGATGTTTAAACCGTCCAGTCGACGTTCAAAACTGCTTGCACTAATTCAATTTTGAATTTGGAATGAATTGTCATTTCATGCGATTTGAGTTTCTATGAACTCTACCGTTTTTTTAATTCATCGTTTTGCGATTTAACCGTTTAATTGTAGTTTTGCTACGAATTTCTTTTGTTCTTAAATTTGGTTTGGTTAAACGACGTTTTTTTAAAATTACGTCTATGTTTTCGTTTTTGTCCTGGCCATTCCGTATTGTTATTGTTTATAATAACGTACGGGATAGCTCTTTTACCATTAGACATAATTATATGCAAAAAATTATTTATCAAAACCTCAATCATACAATAATCTTTGTAGTATCATTTTAAATTACTCACACGGTAAACAAGTATTATGCTTAAAGCTTAGTGTATATAGAGGATATGTATTTTTTTTATCTATTGTATAGAATACGAGAGCGTTAGAAATGAAAAGACTGTAATTACAAGATATCGTATGAATCATAAATGTAATGTGTTTGTTATTTTGTACATCCCGAGTTATTAGGAAAAAAAAACAAATTCAAAAAGCTTGTGTGAAATGTATATGTACATCCTCTTTTTTTGTTTTTAATATCACTAAAGTTTTTATATTTTTTTCGGGATAAAACAAAAGCTGGATAGACAGACAAATTGAAATTCTGTATATAATACATTTTTAATGGATTTTCCATTAATTTCTATATTGTTATTATTTAGCAAGAATTTCATTTTATATTTATATATATATATATATATATATATATATATATATATATATATATATATATATATATATATATATATATATATATATATATATAATGTTTTCTTTAATTGCCTAGATACGAATAATTTAAACACGAATCTTTAATATTATATGATAACTTCTTTATTATTAAATTTTAATGATCTTCTTATGGCTAACCCGTATGAAAGGGTTTATAATCGCGAATTTCGACCAATTCACCAATCTGATTCAGATGTGATGTCTTTCTTTTTTTATTATAGGTTTTCATATTTTATTTCTGCATCTGTGCGATGTTTGCTCTAGCATCTGATCTAAACTCTCTCTTTCATCAACTTATTGATTATTTGCTCTACAATAATTTTTTTAAATACTTCGCTGATACTTCGCTGATAACTAGAGTTTAAAAACATTTGTACTTTCGGCAAGTTATAGAACCACATCAATAGATTTTCAATTGAAAGTTTTGTCAACATATAGGTAACAGAATTTTGTCAGTAGATCTCTTGCACTCGATTATATTCGTGATTGTTGGAAAATTTTGTCATTTCTGTAGACAAAAAGGTTAATCGATCTTTAAATTAAAACTACAGACCTGTTTCCATACTGTCTGCTAATCTGAAAATATTAACCCACACAAGCATAGTTTTTCCCCAGTTGATCTGTTTCGTCCAATTAAAACATTTTGTAATAAATTTAATTGAGACTGTGTTGCAGGTTGATGTTGTGTTCACAGATTTCAAGAAAGTTTCACTCAAACTTGTTGTGGATAAAAGCCTATCTTTGCAATCGTATACAAGAAGTTAAATTCGGTAAATGTCTTTCGGGTGAGTTTGAAGTAACATCTAAGGGTCCCACAAAACTGTCATCTAGGTCCATTATTATTCTTATTATTTATTTTAACTATATTTTAACTTCCAGATTTAATCAAGATTCAAGAAGTGAGATTATAGTATTGAAAATTTCGATGAATTATCTGACATATCCGAAAACTATTTTATGTGTATGCGAATATAAAATATAAAAAATATTCGCATAATCACCAATCAAATCAACACATATAAACCATGTGACTAGCGTCACCAATCAAATCACTCGTATGCGGACAAAAATCTCCGTATCTCATTTAAAAACAAATTTAAAACATTTTTACCTCCGTTTTTACTTTGTCTTTATTGCTACGGATCATTATATCCGCAAACGTGTAATTTGATTGGTAAAGCAAGTCACACGATTTATATGTGTTGATTTGATTGGTTACTATGCGGATATTATTTAAATATTTAAATATAAGCCATCTGGGTATAATAAATCTGTACTAAAACACATCGTATATGATTCTTTGAAATATTGTTTGTAAATAACATAAACCAAGTGGTGTTCTCATACTGGCCAGCTACGAATGATATATATTTTTAGCCGTCTGGGTGCATTGGAACATGGGAAATTCATTCCTTAAATCTAGTACAGAATACTTTGGCGTTCTGTTATTTTGATTGAATGGATACTGACCTTTTATAATTTGCTTATTTAGGTTCGGTAATTGACACATAATCTGACCTTCCCGTTCTTCTTTTTTACTAAAATAATCGGACTTGTAAAATCTGAATTACTTCTCTGGATTGTTCAGCCATTCCTAGATTATACTATCCAGCCATTCCTAGATTATACTATCGTATCGGTCAGAATTATTCAGATTTAAATAATACGCATAGCACTCGGCGCTCAGCCAGATGCCGTATCCATTAAAATTTTAGCTGGGATGGCAGACACGATTCATGAAAGTGCAACAGCTGCAAATACATGCAGCACAATACATTGATAGTCCCCATGTGAAAGCCCAAACGCATCAAGAAAGAAACCACTATAATACGACAGGATGTCAGAAACCGACCGTCTCACTTTTCGTCGTTAGAATCACAAATAGCTAACATCGAGAAGATGTTAGCAAGGATAAATATGGATCATCAAAGAGCACTACGTAGTCGCCAACTCTCACGATCTAGTTCACGATCTACATTCACGTAGTGGTTCGAGGTACAATGCGAGACGAAACATAATAATACCAGGTGTGCGCTGGTATCACGCAAATATTAGAAAACCTCGCAACTGCACACCACCTTGCAAATACTCTTCATCCTCTCTTCACCAAAACATTCCTAAAAACGATTAGGGAGCACAATTGCAACAACAACCAACATGAACAAACCTCATGTAAGTCAACATGAGAAACTAAACAACCTAATAATTCTCATAGACACAGGAGCCGATCTTTCGGTGCTACCTGTTCTAGTTTTATCCGCTGCTAATGACACACTTATTAATACTTAGGGCACAAAGTTGCTCAGGGTAAATCTCGGACTTAAACGTTTGTTCACACAAGCTTTTATTCTAGCAGATGTGAATCGTCCAATCATAGATACCGATTTCCTTAGCGATTTCTTTCTACAAGGGTGTGGGTCGATACGCCCACCTCCATTCAACTCACAATCGACAATTATGGTACGCTACTAAAGAAGTATTCTTCCCTAACAGCGGAGCCAAACTACAATTTACCCGTAAAACACTCCGTGGTTCATTATATTGTTACGTCAGGTCATTTACCCGTAGCAAGATCACGTCGACTAGATCCAATACATCACAAAGCAGTTTATAACAAATTTCAACATATGGTAGACTTAAGAATTTGCCGGCAATCGGCATCTCCTGTCTCTTGCCCAGAACAACTACCATTTGGAACAACTTTTCCAACGACTCGAAGATTTTGGCGTCAACATTAAAAGTTCAAAATGCGTTTTTGGTTCGAATTCACTCGATTTCCTCAGTCACACAATCACACCTAATGGTATTCTTCCAACTAAAGAGCGAGGTAATGTCATTACGGAACTCTCAGTCCCAATCTTGGCCGCTCTGCTAAAGAAGCCCAAAACAGCCATAAATTTATTTTGGCCCAACGAATGCCAAAATGCATTCGCACATCTCAAAAGTAAATTGGAAAACATAACCTTACTAGTACATCCGCTGAACGACGCTTAGTCCAGTATCACAACCGATGCATCAAACACTACTGTCGGATCAGTACTACATCAATATAAAAACGTAGGCTGGGAACCACTTAGATTCCTTTCCAAGAAACTCACGGAAGCTTAACAGGGAATTACTTACAATATATCTGTCAATAAAACACTTTAGATATTTTGTAGATGGTAGAGATTTTACCATCTACTCCGATCACAACCCTCTGACTAGAGCATTTCAGTCTAAAACTGAACGTAATCCTAAACAAGCACGACATTTGGATTACATAAGTCAGTTTACCACGGGTATTCGACATGTAAAAGGTAAAGATAATGTCGTGGCAGATGCATTATCCCGCACGATCAACAACAAAGCGGCACCAGACAACAATCAAACAAACACAATCGAAACAGTTGAAGCAAATTTCGACTATCACACGATCACTCAGGCACAAAAACAGAGTTAGAACTTCAGAATTTACTTTCTGGTTCCGAACGGCGCGCTAGTTCAAGCAATTATAAACTAAAGCTTTTTAAAATGCCTGACTTTTAAATATACTGCGAAACATCAACATGAAACAATCGTCCATATATCGCAGAGTAGCTCCGTTATACAATCTTTGAAGCTTTACACAACATTTCACATCCGGGTATCCGCGCAACTCGTAAACTGATTACTGCTCGATACTTCTGGCCTAGTATAAACAAAGATATAAACCACTGGACACAATCTTGTTTATCCTGCGCCAAAGTTCGAAAGTCCAAACGCATACAAAAGCGCCTTTAGGACAATTCGAAATTCCATTAGGTCGATTTGAACATATTCACATAGACATGGTGGGACCTCTTCCACCGTCCAACGGATATACATATATTTTAACCTGTGTTGACCGATTTACTCGATGGCCCGAAGCATATTGCATGAGCGATATGTCTGCACAGACCATGGCCAAAACATTCGTAAACAATTACATTTCCCGATTCGGCGTTCCGCTTGAAATCGCGACCGACCAAGAAACACAATTCAAATCCAAACTCTTTATCGAAACTTCTAAGATCTCATCGAATACGAACAACCGCTTATCACCCTCAAGCGAATGGCATGGTCGAACGATTCCATCGGCAGCTTAAAGCTGCACTCTGGGTTCGAGGTAATACAGTACATTGGAGCTCAGAAATACCTATCGTTCTACTTGGTATTCGAGCAATGGTTAAAGAAGATCTGAATTGCGCCAGCCGAGATGGTTTACGGTCAAACTATCAAGCTATTCGGTGAGTTCTTTATTGAAAATCCTCTTAGACCTCAATCATCAACTGACACAGTCATCGACCAACTACGCAGCACTATGTAAAATCTTGTCCCCTTTTCAATACGACAAAGTACTCATAACGATATATTTGTTCCAAAATCGCTCGAGAAATGTGATTTCGTTTTTGTAAGAATAAACAAGATTCGCAATGGATTTCAACCTCAGTACGAGAGACCATATAAAGTGATCAGAAGATTACGATGACACTTTGTTATTATGATCAAAGGAAAATTAGTGTCTATCGATCGCCTAAAGCCTGCATACGGAATAATGTGTTCTGCTGATCGAACTACAGCGTCCCCAACCAAAAAATCCGTTTGCAACAATGATCACATCACTTTTTCATACGGCCCTTCAACTGCGTAGGGGGTACTGTAGTGGTAAGAATTATTCAGATTTAAATAATTCTACACCACTTTCATTTCAATTAACTTAGGAGACAATTAATATTATTGCAATTGTGCTCTGCAACCAAATCATTCAATCTTACTGACTACACTGCCACCTATATTCAGAATAATTATGATTTGTGTCTCCACTCTTCTTACAACAACAATTCATAATTTCATATTTTGTGCAGCGAACAAATGAAAGCCAAACAGGGTGACTCTTCATAATTTGTGCACTTTCAAACAGGACAATCAAAAATGATCAGTCTTGTGGAGTACGAGAAAAAAATGATTAGTCAGTGAAGAAAAGTTTTTCAAACGATTCAGTCAGTGGTGATGTTCAAAAATTCATTTCGATGATTCCTGTAACCACAGGTTGTACATCTTGGCGTCCGATTTGGTCTTTCTTTTTGATCAAAATCATTTTTGGATTTGACATCTGTTGTTGGTCTTTCCAAAGATTTATTTTTATTGGTGGCAACCTTCAGTTGCTATTTTTCATATGCTATTTTTCTAATTTTAATTTGAACTCTATCAAGGAAACAGCATGCAATAAACAAAATTTGTCCCATTGGTCTCCTTGAATCACTTCGATTATATGGTATATTATGGACTATAATATAGATCCAAATAAATCGGACAAAATTAGGAGTACAAAAATTATATACATTTACATGATTCCATCAACAATTAGAATGACGTTTAATCCAAATGAGATTGCCCTCCTGTTATTCTGCCAGAAACTATCAGCCTGTGAAACATGCAGGAATCTGCACAGAATAGGCTGTTGTACGTGCATATGCACAACTAGATATGCGCAACGAAGCGGAGACTCTATACATGTACATAGTGACATACCCGTTTGGATGGCACAGAAGATGATCGTTAATCTCATTGATGATTTCAACTCAACGAAAATATCAGATCAAAATGTTTTAAGCCAGCAACGCAAAATCAGTATTATACATACCGCATAATGGCGTGTAAAGGTTTTGAGCTCAAACACGAAAGAGTCGTCTGTATAAGAGTCGATCCTCAGTCGAGTAAATTTAAGAGCGGCAAACTACAGATGCTGAGAAGAGATGACAGAATGCAGAGCAGTTAATTGTAATTGTGTTTGTTTTATAGTAACAGTATTTTGAATATTGGCTACCGGGACCAATTCTGTCATACCTTTCCTTTCCCTACCCCCTAAAAAATTCACTAACTATTGGCCACCAAGTTATCTGGTGTACGGTAGGCAAATAAATGTCAGACAAATTTTTGACTTCATCTCCATTGCTCCGATAAACATACGATTAAAAATTGTATTTTAAAGTTTGTGCAGAAAACTCTTTGATTATGATCATCATAAGTCGCTTGCAATTGTGGAAAAGTGGCTACAGTACCTGGAAAATATATGAAATTTGAACTAAATTGTAATACCGGGATAGATTGAAACGCTAAAATCAGTGCCATGGCACTAGGACTTGCTGTGAAAAAGTTAAACAACCCTTTATCTGAAACGAAAATAATAACCGGAAAATATAAAAGAAATGTTTTAGTGCTGGCAGAATTCCAGTAATTCTAACTATGATGGAGTTTAAATTCAACCGTTTTCAATTTCTTATTTGGAAAAACGAAAAACATTTAATATCCGCCAGCATTAGAATCGACTAGCTATTTGACCCAGAAAATATTATAACCTTCAGATATTACCCTTGAACAGATCATTTACTGGTTTTCTGACCAAAATTTAAAGTTATTTTCCCAGTTCTAAGTGTATCAAAAAATGTGTATATTATAACTTAGTCGAGACGCATTCGAGTTAATTAACTATAGTTAAGTCCTAGGAGACACATTATTGTATGCAACAGGGGGATTTTGCCTCAATTAAAAGTTCATACGGTTTCTCATATGACGGGTGTATTACTATGGTTTGTATTGACTATGGGGTTCTAGATGGGGTCACAATATCGAAAAGTAAAGAAATTACTGTTACATCTTTGAAAATATAATGTTGAAGGTATTTCACAAATACGCAGTATACTCGATCGACAAAAAAGTGATAATCTATTTTTTTATCAAACGAGTAAATAACAAACTCGTCTTATTCCACCCTACAACAGAATTTGTGGTTTGTATCGACCATGGGCCATCTATATTATTTTGACTTAGTCAAGACACTATTGCTTAACTTAAGTTTTAATCAAGACACTTTTGCTTACAAAAATATTGACCGTGTATGTTTCTAACATTTTCACAAATACATTTTTTTTACTCACACATACAAAAAATTACAATGTGATTTGCAATAGAAAGTAGTTGGGCATACATCTTTTGGCTGTATAAATTGTAAATTTCATTTAAACAGAAAGCCAAAAAAAATTTCCTTTTGTCACTATTCGCAATCCATCCTAGTGGAAACCATAGGGTACAATTTAGTTTTAAAGATATTTCGTTAGTTCTTTCTAAAGTTATTTCAGCAAGTTTCATTATTATGGCCTAGTCGAGACACACTCAAACTAACCCGGACACACTTTGCTTAATCGAAAGACATTAACATACAAATTTGGTGTCCATTATTTTGCATACATATATTAAACCTTCTACTTTGACCCTGTAACAATTATTGTACTGGTTTCTATTGAAAATGGGGTTCTACATGGGGTAACACCATCAAATTGCCCAAAATGTTTACAATTTAAGTTTAATGTTAGTTCTTTAAATTTATGTTGGCCTAACGAAATAAATTTTATGACCTAATAGAGACACAATCGAGTTACCCAAGATACACGTTCCTTAGTCGAGACAAACTGCCACAAAAATGTTGGTCTGTTGCAGTAAATATAATACTTCTAGTTCTAACCAAAATGATTGATTTACTGATTAAAGTCAACTATTGGGTTCTTAATGGGGTCACAATATTAAATATATTACTGGCAAATATTTTATATCATTAATTTTCAAATTTTTGCCTTAGATCTGAGTTTATCGATAAATTATAAAAAATAATTAATATTACACGTTTCTAAATTATTACGGAATTATGCAAACCAAAGCATAATTCCGTTATAATTTGGAAACCGATTATTTATAAAAATATTAATAAAAACTTTTTGACATTTTATTAAGCTTTTAATATGATTTTTGCAAATGTTAGTTTCTAAATCGATCAAAATGTTATTGATCTTGAGACGTGTCATGAGTGATGCTGACAAATGACTTTATGCTCTCTTATCAAACATATATATACATATATATTATTTTTATGTACATATAGATATAAAAAGATAATATGCTAAAAAATGTATATGTATGTTATGTACAGGAAGTTAACTGACAACAACACCAACAACAAAAATGATATTCAAAACGAATGAGTACGTGATAAAGATTTTTGATTAAAATTAATTGGAGAATCAACATCACTGACTACGGAGAAACGAAACGAGGGGCTATAACGAAATGTGAAATGTGTATTGTGCAAAGACGTGAATATCAATGATTAAGAAAACTGGCATTCCTTTTGTCGATGTTCTTGTGTTGTTGTTATTTATGTATTGTTGTATCGTTGTACTCTCGTACCATTAAAGTGTTTTGTGTTGTTAATATTTACTCGGGCCTTCAATCCAATTAGTTTCAATTTACAAAACAATTTTCATATCTCAAATTTTTTGTTGTTTTGTCTGTGTGTTGATATAATTTACTCGTTTCGGTTCGACGTATAACAATAGTAACAATCAAAATGATAGGGAAGCACCGCGTACAGAATAGAAATGATATGACAATGGCATGTTGATGATGATTGTAACGATGACGATGATGAAATAACCGATGTTGTTATGTTTTCGCTCATTTACTCTTCAATTTTCTTTTTCTCTCTGTATCATTTTATTTAGTTGATGTTATGAATTTCAATTATGTGACTTTATGACTTAATAAATAATTGAAAGAAATTTGGTCCTGTTGGCTGCTGGGGAAGTGATATTATTTTGAAATATAGTTCGTATTTGTTTGGAGGAAATTCTTTTTGTTTGTCTCTATTATAAAAAAGATATTAGAATTTTGTTTGAAATAACTAATTTTAAATGCAGTTTTATAAATAAGTAATTTTCATTAGACACATTAAAATAAAAGTTAAATCTATTTCATATTTCTGTTTGTATTTATATATATATATATATATATATATATATATATATATATATATATATATATATATATATATATATATATATATATATATATATATATATATATATATATATATATATATTATACAAGTTATTTCGTTTAGAGCAACAAAAATTGACAATCACAGATCCGACGGGCGCATATTTGAGTCCTCATTCAAAATACCAGGTGTAACACAAAATAAAATTGGTTAATTGATGTCGATGCCTAATGAGGACCCGAAATATCTCCAAATATATTTTATGTGCAGGGGGGAAGAAAGCGTGACAACCAGATGCCAGGACAATTCCATGGAAGGGCAGAAGAGCAAGCAATCGTGAAATTGTTGGAAAATTTTATGGAGAATCGAAATCAACTTATTCAATTGTTTAAAAGAGTGTCAGCACAACAGCTACAGGTACAATCTTATATTTAATATTTTTTTTACCAAAATATTTGGTATTCTACCAAAATATTATATCGTTATGTTATGGTATAACGTTACAAAATATTAATTTTTTTATTGGATCTAACTTGATCTAAGAAAATGTATCGATCCCAATAGCTGTTGGAATGCGCTACATTCTAAAACTCGCAATGATAGTTTATGTTAAGGGCCAAATACACGAAATGACGTCATCGAATTTCTATCCAAGACACATGATTGTATTTAATTATCTAATAATAGATGGAGTTGTAATTTTGTAAACTCAATTATTGATAAATGGAATAAAAATATAATGCATACTGCGTACAGTTTTGTTGTTTTATTTTTTCGAATTATTGAAGAAAATAAGTATTAAAACGAGCTCAACATTTCTTTATTATCATGTTGATTATAATTTGTAGCGACTATCGCTACACACATAATTAAAATTATTCAGATATTTCGTGCAAATCCATATAATTCGCTAACGCTACATGTACACTGTACATAAATATATATAGAGCGTAAAGTAGCTATTAAACATAGCACTCGGTCGTCATGGCCTGATGAGATTACAAATAATTTTTATTTACGATTCCTCATCAGATCGAAACTGAGCTTTGCTTCGCACACCATCTACATCCGAATAATTAAAATAATGACATCAACCGCCGGCGTTATAAATTAGTTTATAATAAAAAGAGCGTTAGTCATAACTTATAAGTTGTCAATACATTGAATTTAAACTTTAATTGTATTAGAAAATCACCAAATTTATTATTTGCTGTTTTTTTAAGAGGTAATGAACGAGTTATTGTTAGATTGTGTGATATTTTCTATTTTAAATGTACATTGAGTAAAGCAAAAACGGGCATAAGACACTTTCGCCTTTTAACTAAAGAGTATAGCATAATTATTATTATTAGCTAATTAGAAATTATCTATTGCTTTGAATTTCGTGTTGTGGAAGTAATTTGACTTCCACCGAAAACGTTCGTCAAAATGTTTAATTAAAAACGTTACTATAATCCGTTTCTGGATAGCCTGGAAATTGGCAATACTTCTTTGACGACAACCGCCTAACAAATAAAGCTTCCAAACGATAAAGATGCAGCAATCTCGATCTGTCATTTTTAACTGCCAAGGTATCTGATAGTATTTTGGTTGATTTCTGGTAGATTTTGTTCAATTGACATGTTGCCGGTGCATTTGTCATGCAGAAGAAATTTAATTAATTATGATTTCACTTGCATTTAGTGGATATAAATCTTATGAATTATGAGATCCTTCCACTTCGATTATTTCATCGTTTCCCATCAATCCAACCGGCGTTTACTTTCTCGGAATGAGATTTTTTTGAATGTTCTTTTTTTTTTTAATTGCACAGAGCACGTCTTTGGTCCAACTATTAATTGTATTTCCTAATAGTTTTCTTTGTGTGATATGCGTATTTGGGTACGTTTTAACCTCTAAAATTTGTATATATAAACTAGCATCTCCGTTTGCAACTATTTTATGGTATCGAATGCCATAAAATTTCTCGCTTTTTCTATAAAGTTCTTCTAAATCATCTCGTTCTATTCTCATCGGTTGATGAGCCAGCATAGCTTGGCCAAAGAATTTGGTGCCAAACATGGGATATGTCAAAGACAGTTGAATTACCCGATACCAATTGAAATACCAGCTAAAATACTTTGGTAGTTGATTGCTTTCTGTTCAGTCAAAACTTGAGATGAAATGTTTGAAATTAAATTGCATTAATTTTTTTTTTGGAATTTAGTTCAATTCTGTGTTTACTTATTTGAAATTGTAAATTTTGTAAAGAGCATCCAAAAGCCAATTTTTACGTGTTAGTTTAAAAAGAGATTTATGCTTAAATTGCAATTGCCATTGTTTGATTTAAAATTATCATCTTGAAAATGGTTCTGCTTCTCTAAATTGTTGGTTGTTTTAAGGAAGATGTAATGTTGAATTTACATTTGATAAATCATAAGAACTTTTAGCAAACCTCCCATGTCTCGAATACATTTTTAAAAGAGCATATTTATACCTTCGAATTTCACCACATACTCCTTGGCTTATCGTATGACGCGTTTAAACAAAGGTTGGATCGTTGGGCTAACTACCTACATCCTTAAAAAACTTCATTTTCTTACAAAAGAAAATAAAGATACCGCCAATATTTAACCCGATTCCCGCTTATGTTAATAAGACCACGATTTCCAAGGATTTACATTATTTTATAGTTTATACATAGTTTAACATGGAGGGTTTCACCTACATCCATCAGTCTCTGAACAACTTTTTCACTGGCGATGATCCTTTCTAAATATTATGAAAAATCTCGTGACGTACATCAGGTGTTATCTCATAATAGAACTTATCTTTCGTATATGTGAAGCCTCAGGATAACATCGTGTACCGTCAGTTCAACCAGATTCTGGCATATTTAAATGTTATCTATATGCAATTGTATTGAATGGAAATGGTGTCAGAGAACATTTGGAGCTCCTTGTAAGACTCTCATCTTCCGTTGGTCTCAAAATCAATTAGTTTAAAACAAAATATATGATCACTGGTTTTGGAGATCAATAGGCAATCGTTGATGGCATTTAAGAAAAAAATCATGCGCACGATATATAGCCCCATCGCGATCAAGGCGACACCTACAGAGTTTTATTCAATATCGAGATCAGGAATTTAATGAAATTTTTTGATCTCGTTCATGAAATAAAAGGATAGTAAGTACGCTGCCTCACTCATAATTAAGGTGCAGCGATCTCTGATAGAGAGCCGGAAGCGCATAATTCGCTGTCGGTGGCGATGACACTTTGAGGTAGATAACGACTTGGCTCTTTGGGCTGTCTAGAACAATAAGAAGAGCAAGTTCGGATTCGAATCTGATGTTTGACTCGGTACGGGTCAGTAATGACCTGTAAAAGCCGTTTATTATTATTATTAATAAAAATATATAAAATACAAAAAAATATAATACAATAAAACATTGAACCGGATACCTATAGTCCCTACACAACACAATTTCGATTGAAAAAAAAAATTGCTTCACTCATTTTTTATTGTCCACTCTAATCGTTGTCTTTCAAAACAAATTATTTTTCATAGATCCAAAATCTCGAAAAATATTATAAATATCCACATTCTATTTACAACAATACAATTATAAACAGAATGAGCAAGAAAAGTAAAACAAAAAAAAAATCTTTAACGGGAAATAAATACGAGTTATGTATGTGCATTGTGAGATAATTATGGTTTATAATTTAAACTGCCATCTATTAATAGGTTGTAAGAACTAAATAATGAAAGATTTAAGAAAATCTTGGCTTAATATTATCATAGACACATTTGTCAAATCAATTATTTATTTGATTTAATTACTTTTTTGCAATTATTTCGATTAATACTTAAAAATTTTAAAAAAGCCACCGTGATTAAATCCAGATTTTTATTCTACGCATTTATATGTATTATAGTCATAGTTTCTTCGGCTAATAATTTAGAAAAGCTACATTTACTTTTCATAATTGAGTGAAAATGTATCATAATTACAATCTAATAACAGGAATTCTAAGCGGAAAGTTTGGAAAACCAACGATGATTATTCAAGTTAAACCTGAAAGAAATTTAGTTGGGGTTGAAAAATCACTAGTTTATCCAAAAAGCTACAGTAACTTCGAGCATTTTTTTCATTTTTCGTGTATTTGGCCCTTAAAACTTATAACAATATTCTTCTTTGGCTCCTTGAAATACGTTTCTAATATACTCTCATCTACAACTTTTGGATTGTTTGTTTCTCTTCGATACATTTTTTTGTAATCCCATTTAATACGATCTGATGTCGTCTCTTCAGATGTTTAGTAAATTCCCAGTTTTAACCCGGTAAGAATGTAGTAAAATTGTTATCTTGACAACTTTTACATGGGTTGTTATTTTTTAATTTATCAATTATAAAATGCAAACGTATTAAGGTGCCCTTCTCTCTTAAGATTCGTCCAATGATTATTTTTCAGTAAAACCACAGATAATTGAATCAGATGAAAATCTTGTATGGCTTTTAAATATAAAATAATTCAACGGTACAATTTGACAGTGTGTTATAAGAAAGAATTTGTTTTAAAAGTAAATTGTACATACAACACAGTGCTGCCAATATTCAAGGTTCATAATATCGGAAATAATTTCCGAATTCCCAAACTCCCATGCTCATTTTGTATAACTTTTAACTGAGCTTAATATAAGGGTCATACATTTTACGACATTTAATAAGAACACATGTAAAATATAGTTTTTTGATTCGCATTTTCGGATTAAAAGTCATACATAACCTCTATTTTATTTTATTTCTGTATGTAACCAAAATTTTTAACAATATCACTATATAAAATATAATTCAGTAATTATATCAATATTTTAAAATTAAAATGACATGGATTTCTTTTTTTTAGAATTTTCTGCGTATGTTATGTGAAATTTTAGTAGAATCTAGTAATAAATGAAATAGAAAACCAAATAATGAAATGTCGATGACGTATGATATTTCGATCATACACAGAGAGTTTGTTTTTGTATCTTCTGTTTTTTTCATTTGTTTTTTATATATTCATGTTTTGCGCATCGCGGACAATAGTTATGTTTGTAAATAGATTTTTATGATCCTTATATTAAAACATTAATTAAAGATATATAAAAGGGATTTTATTGATTGAATTTTTAATCATTCATAATTTAATTATTACTTTGAATGTTAGTGCATTTGAACTTAATTTTTACGGCCATTTTCATGTTTGAAATACGTTTTAAAGACAACGCTTTTTTATACGATTTGTATGAAAAGTAGAGTTTTTTTTGTCTCTCTACCAACTCTATTTTAAGTTCGATTTTGATCATTGCGGCTTTGTATATATAGGAGGCTTTGGTTCAGTTCACATTTACGTGTTTTGGCTAGTGTCGAAATTTATAATTTACCACAAACCACAATTACAATTTTCGTATTTACGAAATACCTAAAAAAGTATTTTTTGTTATAGTAAAAGTACCGATAAGCACGGTTTAAAACATTTGAATATTGGTATTGTTAACGTTAAAAATTCGTTATACCAGTATTTCGTTCCATTACACGGAACGTTTTACATCACTGTTTATTTTATTTTATTGATTTAATTTTATTAATTTTTTCAGGTGTCAAAACAAACATTAAAGTCCGCTCGATGCTCTACTACGCATACCAATTGTTGATTAGACGTAATTAGGATAACCATATCCTTCGATATCGCCAGCTGTACCATCAATATGTTGTGGACATGTACGCTAAGGTCGAAAGCGAATGTTTGCAATATATTCGATTCAACCAGGCTAAATTGAGATCGGAGGAGTACATCCACTTACGAAATGCTATCAGCAACATCGGCACTACATTTATTCTACCTTCAAGCTACATCGTCAATTTACGACACATGCAGGAATACACACAAGATGCGATGACTTATATACGCCATTACGGTCGTCCAAATTTATTCATTACATTTACATGTAATCCAAAATGGGTGGAAATACAAAGTTTGTTATTGTCAGGCCAACAACCAATACATCGTCATGATATCACTACGCGTGTGTTCATGCAAAAATTAAAATCATTGATGGATCGAATACGGTAATACACGTTGCTGGATATATTCGATTGAGTGGCAAAAGCCTCGGATTGCCTCATGCTCATATTTTGATTTGACTTGATGTTGAAATATCCCCAGAAAAAAATTAATAAAATAATTTCGTCAAAAATCCCAGTTCGTGCAATTGACCAAGAATTATTCGATGTTGTTACCATAAACATGAACTGTGCGGTGCTTTTAATATAACATCGTCATGTATGGACAGTGAAAAATGCTCATATATTAATGTCGAGTTTTGCAATTTCCTATACAGTCCAATTAATACCGTTGTAAATACGTTAATAAAGGAAGTGACTTGACAGTATTGGATGTACAAAATGTAAATAAAAACGACGAAATGTCACGATACCAAAATGGCAGTTTTCACATACACGACACCAAAAACGACACTAAGCGAGTTTTTCGCACGGTGCCAAAAACCTGACGTTTTCGGATAATTCGCAAAAACATTATTATATACCGACGTTCCACGCTACATTACATGGAACAAGTCAGGTAAAAAATGGAATTCGCCAATACATTGGGACGACTTTACACAGTACATCCAAAACGCGAATGTTGAGTTGTTAGTGAATGTTTCGGGTCCAACATCTTTCGAATTTTTGCGAACAGTCAATGGACAAGTGTTCAATACATATCAAGATGCATGTCGCAAGATGCAATTGCTGGAAGACGACAATCATCATCCACACTATACTTAGGGGCAACCTTCATCCTTTTATTATATGTTCGACGGTTCTTCTCCTGAATTTTTGCAATTCCATTTCTCGCCACGTTTCTTAAATTTTCCCGCTGCTCGCAGTGTAAATTTCCCGCTGCTCGCAGTTTCCATCGTCATTTTGAATGCCGAGCAATTGGTGGCTTTCACAAACTTCAGTCCCAGAAGATACATGCGAATTTTTTTTAGCGCCGCGACAATGTCGAGAACCTTGAGCTCGTAACTATTAGAGCGCTGTTCACACGACGTAGTTTTTCTACTATAGTAGAATACCGGATAGAACTGATGATCCTCACTTGACCTCTGTAATACAGTAGCTCCTAGACAAAACTTGCCTGCGTCTGTATGTAATTTCGTCTCGGCTGTCGGAAAATATAACTTTAGTACCGGTTTGCTAATAAGGGCTTTCTTCAAACGTGTTGGAGCGTTTCTGTGAATTTCTTCGAACTTAAATTCCGCGTCCTTCTTTAGAAGAAACGACAAGAGTTAGCAAATCTCCGCTACTCGTGAGACTTAAATGGCAGTTAAAAATAATAATATGGAAGCCGGCACTTTTAAAATGCCGGAAACTCCAAAAGGAGAAAACGAGATCTGAACGACCTTCTCTCACCAAGGTTAGGAAAGGAGATACATGCCACGTTGATGCAGGTCCCTTCAAACCAACCTATAATGTTAAAAGGCGAGCCCTAAAACGGCTAGAAACTATTCCGTTGGTAGATAGGATGATAAGGACAGATAAGGAAGCCAGGAAGTTCATCCGGGAGCTCCATATCCAAAAGACAGTGATCTTTGGAGGAATCTCCAAAGGCTGATAAGTGGAAGATAGCCAAGCTTAAAATGTGGAGTAGGCTAAAAATTATTATATGTCGGCTATAATCATAATTAGAAACGAATCCACTGGCAGTGCAAGCTAAGACAGGTGGCTTAATTAGCTACAGGTTTGCACTGTCAGGCTGAAAATTTATAAGAAGGATAGGGCAATTAAGTCAAGGGCATCGCAGAATCAGTTGAGGGAACTTCCGTTTTGCACGGAACCATGGAACCAGCAGAAAACGAGTCAAATCTTTTTAACGAGCTCTCCGAATCTATGGATGAACTCTGCAAATTTTTCCATGACCTCGGATTCAGAAGGATCCGATATTACTGTTGTGTCGATCTATCGATTTATAAGCAGCCAGATGCTAAAGCTAATACAAATCAATCCACATCACTGTAAAGCAGCGTTAGCTGCGTTCATGCTGAAAGTAATAAAGGATGAAATTGAGTCGTCTTGGTTCAAGAGCCATGATTTAATAAGGATCGGGTTCTTAGACTTGAGGCTGTTAATTATAAATTACTCTTTGTGAAGGTTGAAGGTAGGATTCGTTCGTGCATTCTTGCAAAGAACAAACTAAAAAATTTTCTGCTTTCTAATTTAAGCGATGCAGATGTGGTAATAGCTAGCATTAAGGTGAATAAACAGAACATCTGATTTATCTCAGCATACTTACCGCACGATGGGAAAACCCTTCCTCCGGATAGTATACGCAGCTTAATTACATCAGATGCTCAGGTACGTAAGATCGGAAAATTAATTTCACACGATCTGGGGAAGCACCGATCCAAACGAGAGAGGTGAGTCACTCCTTTATTACATTCTAAGTACTAACCTTTCTATCTGAAATATAAGGTGTCAGCCTAGTTTTATAACTAATAATAAAAAGGAAGTTTTGGACATTACCCTTGTTTCAAACTTCATGTCAAATTTATTAGTAAATTGGAAAGTGTCCGAAGAACACTCCTTTTTTGATCATTGCTATCTACAATTTGGACTATATTTGAAATATTCTAAAACTTCAACTTTTAGAACCAACTGGGAATCCTTCAGATTAATGCTAGATAACTCCTTAATAAAAAAGGTCCCTAAATATCCTGAATCAACACATTCAAGGATGCCTTGGTCGAAAGGTTGTCCAATGCTTTCAATGAAGCTAACTTAGACTCGTTTCTTATTAGTAGACCTAAAGGCAAATCTCTTCCGCCATGGTGGTCGAGAGAGCTACAAGCAACACGGCTGAAATGCAAGAAAGTCTTCAAAATCGTGAAGAGAAGAAAGGCTGACGTGGACTGGGACTCCTATAAGGAAGTCCTCAAATCATATACATACGAACTAAGAAGTGCCAAAGCAAAACTTAGGAAATAGTCAACAAGAGGAACATTTTGTTGTCAGCAAACAGTTTTAAGCCTTTTAAGTCAGCATGTCCGGATGGCATTATTGCTGCCGACATCCAACAAACCAGTGACTTAATGGTTCCCTGGCTTGAAGTGATTTTTAAAAGAAGACTGGAACTATGTCATGTTCCAAATAATAGCTTATCTTCATACTTATTGAAAACTCTAGAGAGGCAGATAGAAGCTTATACTAGAGGCTCAAGCGATCCGGTAAAGTAAGCAGCATCTCAGCATGCATATTACAAGGGGAAATCAGTGGAAACTGCACTGCATTCCCCCTTATATCCTCCTGAAAAATCGCTTGAATATAAGGAATTCTCTTTGGTGACCATCTGTGATACAGTAGGAGCCTCTAACAGTGTCAAACCAAAGGCGAACACGCAGGCACTTTCAGATTTGGGGCTAAATATGTCACTCGGATACTGGATTGATCAAACCCTCAGGGCCAGGGTCATTTTGGCTAATATTTTTGAGGCATCCGTCCGGAAATTTTTGAGTACAAATTTCCTTTTTCAACACTCGTAACGGAGTTAAGGGATTCTCCTACATCTAGTCCCTCTTCATATTTTAGCTAAAAAATGGCTGCGTGTACAGCTATTAGGCTTAAATCAGTTTCTCGGTGGACCTGTAGTAAGAAGGGACACTCATCTATTCTAATGAATAAAGTTATCCCCAAAGCCATTGTCTATATCACCCCAAAACAATATCTCGAAGTTAAATTTTTGACTGTCATTCCTTCCAGAGAGTACTGGGCGTAGGAAGCAGTTCTGAATCTCGGTAAGATTAAGTTGTTTACGGATGGATCGAGAATTGACAGCTGGGTCGGTTGTGGAGTGTTCTGCAAGGAACTTAATTTAAACCTATCTTTTTCCCTCCCTGATTATTGTAATGTTTTTCATGCGGAGCTTATCTGAATCAATGGGGCTATAGACTGGATGAAGTATATTAATGTAATATCTGATAGGGATATTGTAATTTTTACAGACAGTTAGGCTGCTATTAAAGATCTTCAGTTAAGCTTTATCACGTGAAAAGTAGTCGGAACTGTCTCTCATCTCTTAACGAGATGGCAGAACAGTTCAACATTCCGCTTACATGTGTGGCAGGGCATTTCAATATAACGGGAAAGAAACTTATAAAATCACAAATAATGGATGGGCAAATTGTGTCTAATATCCATGCAATGGTGCAATATTAGTATAATCGTGGGTGACATTACTGGACACTGCCTCATTGGTAGGCATGCGAGTAGACTGGGTGTTCTCTCGCATGATTACTGTAGAAGTTGTAGGGATGAGGAGGAGGAGGAAACTATACTACATCTAATTTGCACCAGTCCTAGCCTGGGCCGAGATGCAGGCTAAAGTTTTTGGGAGCTCGCTTCCTGTGTGACCTGTCAGATCTCAATAGGATGAGGGATATCAACTGCTTCGTTATAAGCTCGAATTGGTTTCAGTAGGTAGTGAGTAGAGAATATAATTGTTGTGGTAAGGCTACGGACCAACTGTGTCTATGCTACAAGTTCTTTAGGATGGCCACCTTGCCCTAACCTAACCTATACCTGTTGACATTAATAAGACAGAAGGTCTTCTTAAGATAAAGCCTTGAAGCCTTTGTCTTTGAATTACAATTAGTGATGGGTTCCAGGAAGCATATTTACCTGAAGATAAGTCACCAAAAGTAAAAGCGACAATAAAGCGCTCACGGTTCAAAAGTATTATCAAAATTGTATAAAACCGATCAAAATCAAATTCTTGTATCATTTTACAGCCACCTTCCTCATCTTCGAATTTATGTACCACATCGCGGTAAATAAATATTGAGTACATAAATATTCACCTAAATATCGTTTTGTTATACAAAAAACATAAGCTTTTCCATCTTCAATGTCAATACAAAGCAAATGGTATGTAAGAAGCCAACAAAGTTACAAACATCAAATTTTTATTGTGCTTAAAGTCAATAAATCAAAATAAAATGGTTATTAAAGTACAAAAGTTACCTAATATAAGTTCATTATCGAGACGATGAAGTTGTACATGATTATGTTGCTGATGATAATGATAATGATGAAGAAGGTGGTGGCAGAACGAGGATAAACACAAAAAACGTAATAAAATCGAACATAATATAAGTTGAAGTTAAGCGCAAGAAGCTGCTTTTTTTTTGTATTTTATAGATATTTTATCTAAAACGATAAGTCTATTTACTGAATTTATTTATTTATTTTATTAGAAAAGTTTAGTTTAAAGAGGAAATAAATAAATAAATAAAATTATATCTCCTTAAGGCAGCGCACACAGTTATCAGGTTATTTCTTAAATACGAGATACGTTTTTATCGAGAGTATTGCATGATGTTTGCAAGATTAAAAAAAAAAACAAAAAAATCGCAAATTGATTTGATATTATTGAAAATTTCACGTGCTATAACTTCCAATATGTTTTTATTGCAGATATTTATATTCCAATAGACCTGGCTTTATATATGTGTATAATTATATAGATAGCAATAGAATTTTTCTCGTATAAGAAAAAAAATCTTATTACATTTTTAATTTAAAAACTGAAGACTGCTAATATTATGGTTTATGAAGAGTATTTAGAGCAAATTCATGTCACGTCTTTTGATTTTCCATTATTTTTTTTATTATACTGAATGCTTTCCAAGATCGGTTTCTAGTCTAGGACGGATAGACGGATATCTGAATGTGAAATTGCAAATTTGATTTACTTTCAAAATGATTTTTTGAGTTTGGATTTGGCCAAGTTTTTTTACAAGATTTTAATTCTATATTCTTTTAATTTTAAGATACTGGATGACGTATTAGTCATAAAACGGTTAATTCAATTGTTTTGTAATGTTTTATCAATTATTTAGAAATTTATTTTATAATATAATTTTTATAATTTTATATTTTTAATGATGTAATAAATTAATTAATTGTAAACTTCAGGCCAAAACTAATCCGATTTATTACAGCATACGCAGATTAAAGTTGAATGGTGGCACACTGGAGTTGAAAGAATACAGAAAACCTAATGCCGAGCAGTTCAATAAATAGTTGCAAATTTGCTTTCGTCGAGCAAACATAAATATATTATTATTATAAAAATAATTATAATTTATAAAAAAAAAAGAAAAGAAAAAGCTATATCAGCAAAATTAATATTAGTTTTAAAACATTGTGAGGTGAAAATATGGTTTATGATAATGTTTTAATCTCCACCCGCCACTAAAAAGGAATGGCCAAATCCACAGAGATCAATGATCACGAGTTATTTAGTATTATACACCACGAGTTCATTCGAAATAAAAAAACCGTGGAACATAGTCCAAGTAACAAAAATGAGAATGTGAATTTTTTTTTTGCTCTTCTCTATTTTCCCGATAGACAAAAATTGTTTTTACTCGGAAGGGGAAAGGTGTTGTAGATTCTGATAATCTACGCTCCTTGAGGTAATCTGTAGAGCATAAAAAATATTATATACTTGTTTTAAAATACCGTAAAATGAATACGTATTGGCATAAAGTACATCTGTGAAATCATATACTACTAAAACGTTATCATATTGTTTCTCTATACAATATAACATATATAATCTAACAAATATTATATACATCTAATTATTGGTACAATGTTATAAAATCAAACGCGCTAGTAATTTGTATACTAATCATCATTATAATCTACGATATAAATTAATCACACGTCGTGTGATTCGACGCATCATATCGGATCAATATACATGCAGTAAACATTTGGATATAAATTTAATGTTTCCATTGGCATTATCACATCATCGATTCATCAGATTACAGCAACGCAGAATTAAGTAACAGATCATATCATCATACTGAATTATTTTAATCGCCATTGGTTCGATCAACTGTATCCTCAACAAAATCAAACTTAACATAAACTTCAATAACCAACAAAATAACAGAGACGATCAACACAAAATCATCAATCGAGTAATAATCCAACTGTATCATCTTATCGCAACGTTTAATCGCAACGTATCATCTTATCGCCACGTTTAATTCAATGCATTACTGTTTTAAGGTTAGTTCAAAATTTTTATTTTTACTCCCAACTAATTTTAATTATTGCTATTGAAATTACGTTTCACATTACGGAAGTATTTTTTTGTTGTTGACCAGTTCTGTGGCAAATTCATTCATCTCGAATTATTTTTGAAATTATTATTTTGTTATCGCAGTATTCTTCTATGCTTGCATTATACTCTATTTATTAATCCATCAATTTAATGTCATTTAATAAACTGGATCAATCGATATATATTTATAACTTTACGAAATCGGCAAATACATAAAAACACAAAAACAAGGCGGTCAAGGTGCCTAATTTCATTTGACCAAATAAACGACTCTGACGATATTAAATCAACTAATTTATCACAAGTGGACAAATATTTAAAAAAATCTTCTCAATTAACAATGTCGCTTTTAAACTTAGATATCGCGCTAAAAATCATTCCAGATTTTGATGGTAGTTCCGATCGATTTCATAAATTTTTATTATGCTGTGATATGATTTACGATGTACTATTACTTACTGAATATGATAAATTTCTTAATTTAGTTAAAACCAAATTGTCATCCAAAGCTTTCGATATTGTAAAATATACGGAGTACGATTCGTGGGAAAAACTAAAGACGGAATTAAAAAATAAATTCCAATATACAAAGTCCATTGAGCAATTATAAATTGAGCATATTAACGTAAAATAATATAGAAATGAAAATGTGACATCATATGCTAGTAAGATTGAAAAACTTCTGTCGGAATTAAACGAAGTTTGTGTAGATAGTGAGGGTACAAATGCATCTAAGGCAATCATTAATTTAAATACAAAAACTGCTCTTAAATCATTTCAAGAAGGTCTCACTGATCCTATTAAATTGATTATTAAAGCTTGTAGATTTTCAAACATGCAGGAAGCAATAAATAAAGCTTCCGAAGAAGAGCTTATTTTAAAAACGCGTAATACATTAAATACTAATGATCATAATCTTAAATTTAAATGCCAGATATGCAAACAAATTGGACATTTTGATAAGTGCTTTAGTCGATATGCAGAACAATCAAATCTGAAAACATTTAACAGGCTATTGCCAAATCATAATCACATCAACTTACATAAAGATACGAAATATTTAAAGCCTCAAATCGCAGTGGTTCAAAGAACAATAAATTGTGCGTATTGCAAAATACCAGGTTATCACATTAGCGTTTGCACAAAACGTCAATTTGCCAACAACTTTAGAGACAAACAAGTTACAGAAGAAGCTAATCATGTCCAGTCTTCATCATCGGGAAATGGTTCGGGGTCCGTTCCAACACATTCAACGAATACTCCAGTTCGGATCCAAGACTTAAAATAGAGTATTCATCAAATACATTCGTAAATTCTAAAATTGAAAATAAATCATCTTTTCCTATTATTGATTCTAATTTAGATCTTTTGCCTAATTCTAAACATTCCAATCCTTTTTCTTTCTGGTTGACACTGGCGCTGACATTAGCATCATCAAGCGAAATTTCTTATTAGATGATACACTTTATTATCCTGAGCAGAAATGTAAAGTGAAAGGTATCACGACTGAACTAATTGAAACACTCGCAAGTTGTGATGCAAATATTATGTTTTCGAATTCTTTACCCATAAAACATACGTTTCAGATAGTCTCAAATTCATTCCCTATCCAATGCGCAGGTATTATAGGCAAAGATTTTTTAACCAAATACAAATGTAAAATAGATTTCTCCAATTACAATTTAGAAATTGATTTAAATGGGTTTCCAATTCAACTTAAAGTAGTTTCAAATTCTAGTATTCAAATTCCACCTCGTTCAGAAAAAACATTAACTCTTCATTTGGATATACCAAACAATATTGATTATTTAATTCAATCTTTTGAAATTGTCTCTGGTGTGTATATAGCGAATTCGATAATCAGATCACAAAATAATCTAGCTACAGTAAGCATTGTCAACACAAATGATCATGAAGTTGAAATTGACAATGTACAATTACCTTTAAATAAATTAGACGAGTTCGAAATAATTCGACTAAATTCTTGGTTAACCGTCATAAATAAACGTTTGGAAATGATTGAATCTTCTATAAAAACTCAGCATCTTAATCAGGAAGAAAGAAATTCTATCCTAAAATTATGTAGAAAATACAATGAAATTTTCTATCTGCCTGGCGACAAGCTCTCTACATCTGACGCCACAGTTTATAAAATCAGGACAGATCATAATATCGCACCAATTTATATTAAACAGTATAGATTACCAGAATCCAATAAATCTGAAATTAATAAACAGATATAGAACCAAGTAAGAGCCCATGAAGTTTTCCATTGATAGTTGTTCCTAAAAAATCGAATAACGAAGAAAAGAAATGGCGAGTCGTGGTCGACTTTCGCAGGCTAAATGATGTTACGATCAATGACGTTTTCTCTTTACCTAGCATATCAGACATCTTGGACCACCCATCTTGGTAAATCTAAATACTTTACAACTCTTGATCTGGCGAATGGCTATCATCAAATATTACTAGACCCTAATGATAAAGAAAAAATCGCATTCAATACACACCTAGGTCATTTTCATTTTAAACGGATGCCTTTTGGTTTAAAAAGTGTACCGGCTACATTTCAGAGATTAATGAATAATATCCTAAGTGGTCCGAATGAAATTAAATGTTTAGTCTATTTAGATGATGTAATAGTCACTGGTTACAATCTTAAGGATCATAATAACAAGTTAGATTTAGTTTTCAACTGTTTTAGAACAAATAACCTAAAGCTTAACATAGAAAAATGTCAATTTTTATCAAAAGAAATAGCATACTTCGGACATCCAGTAACTGAAGAATGGATTAAACCAGATATAAATTATCCCCAATCAACCAATCAAAAGAAGTTAAAATCATTTTTGGGTCTAGCAGCATATTACCGTCGTTTTATCAATAAGTTCTCAGAAATTACCAAACCTCTTACCAATTTACTAAAGAAAGAACAACTATTCATCTGGGATGCCTTCTGCGCCGAATCGTTTACCAAATTAAGAAATTGTCTTATAAAGTTTCCAGTTTTACAACATCCTGATTTTACCCTACTCTTTATAGTGACCACTGATGCAAGCAATAGGTGCCATTCTCTCGCAAAAACGAAATGATTGTGATTTGCCGATTGCCTATGCCAGTCGGGTACTGAACAAAGCAGAGTAAAATTATGCAACAATAGAGAAGGAATTACTTGCTATGGTATGGGCTTGTGAACCTTTTCGCCCGTATGCCTATGGCCGTAACTTCATATAATTACCGATCATAAGCCGTTAATATGGTTATGTAATTTTAAAAATCCTTCCTCTAGACTAATGCGATGGCGAATACGGTTGGAAGATTTCGACTATAAGGTTCTTCACAAACCTGGAAATCAAAACCAAAACGCAGATGCTCTAAGTCGGATAATTACGGCACCAAGTCCATCTTCACAGAAATATTCAATAGAAAATAAAAAAATAAATGTCGTTACTAGATCGCAGAGCAATAAATCATCTGAAAAGGAAACCGAAACTGCTGAACCAGAATTATTTTTTTTCTGCAAATTCCAAAATAATCCAACTCACCGAAAACTCCGATATTGATAGAATAATAGATGAATTTAATTCGAAAGCTTTTGGCGGACATCAAAGCATGTTCCGTACAGCAAACCGAATCAAACGTTATTACTGTTTTGACAATTTATACTCTCGTATTAAAAAAGTCATAAAATCCTGTGAGTTATGTCAAAAAATAAATATGGCAAATTTAATAAAATACCTATGCAAATCACTTCAACGCCCACTCAACCATTCCAAAAATTATTTCTAGACATTGTTGGTCATCTTCCAATATCCCATCTTGAAAACAAATATATACTCACCATCCAAGATGATTTAACTAAATTTTCATTGGCTTTTCCTTTAAAAAATCAAAATGCCGAAACCATAGCTAGAATATTCGTCGATCGAGTGATTTCTGTTTTTGGTATTCCTCAAAAAATATTAACAGACCAAGGTTCCAACTTTTTGAGTGGATTGTTTACAAGACTGTGTAAATTATTAAAAATTAAAAAATTAAATACTACAGCATATCATCTGCAAACAAACGGAGCGTAAGAGCGATCACATGGAACATGGACAGAATATCTAAGAAATTACACGCAATCTGACGAGCACAACTGGGATACATGGCTTCCTTTTACTATCTTTACATTTAATTCCACTTCACACAGCGCAACTAACTTCATGCCATTTGAGCTATTGTTTGGATATAAACCTTTGATACCCAGTTTATTAAATCGAGAACCTGAAATCGTATATAACTATGATGATTATATGCTTGAACTAAAGAGTAAAATGCAAACAGCTTTCCATCTCGCAAAAGAAAATCTGATAAAAAAAAATTTAAGTCAAAAGAATATCATGATAATCACCTCTTTGGATTGGAACATTCGAGATTAAAGATATTAAGTCACAAACTAACACAACTTTATTAATAAAGAATAAACTGAAAACCGTCCATAATAACCGAATTAAATTATTTCAAAGTTAAAACATGAAGTTGAGATTAATTAAAGATATTTGAACAAATTTAGTATATTATAATATAAGAAAAAAAATGTGTTTATGTAAACTAATCTACAGGATTATTTAAATCTTAGGGGAAAGGTGTTGTAGATTCTGATAATCTACACTCTGTTACGATTGATACGATTATATAAAAAAAAACAAAGTTTTGAATTTTCAGATTATCGCTCGTAACTGAATTAATTATTATTTTGATAGAGCCTCCAATGCGGTCAATTATAAGCGCGGCTAATGCTCAGGGCTGGGGTGGGTGAGATTGGAGGATAACAAAATCTGGTGAGACAGCTTAGAACAAAGGGAATTAAAGGAATGGGTAGGAGAGGATGCAGACCGAGAATACTTACCTACCACATTAACAGCTTACCATACTATCCCAGCATCTCATGAAATTAAATATTTAAATTTACCACATCTTATCAAAAGGAAAGACCAAAAGTAAAGTTAGAAAATAAAAACGTGTGAATATTAACTAAAAACTATAGCTTACTTAATTGAATCCAATTTTATTATACGGAGAAAAACAAAACAAAATTATATATAAAAAAAATTGCCTATACAAACTTAATGAACTAGTAATTACTATTGGCCAAAACAAAACTTAATTATCTTAACTAACATCAACCTAATTCTGAACTTACCGCCACCCCGCCACCAACATAAGCCTTAAAATTATAAATTTTTATAGTTGTTGTTGTTGTGGTTTATGTCGATGGTGATGACAATGCCGATGATGATAACGATGACGTTGATTTAATGTTGTACTGGTAACCGATGAATACCGTAGGAATTGATATTATTATTATTCTTGTATCGTTATTACCACAATTCTTATTATTATTTTTGTGAATGATTCCGGAACATAAATGATTATTTGTCTGATTATTATTTTATGTATTTAGATTACTTTATTTAGAAACCTGGGATGCTATTCTTGAACTATGACGAAAATTTTCGGTATCTTAAATTTTCGTAACATTGTTTTCGTAATCGTAATGGAGAAATCATTAATTGTTATTCTTGAAACTATTACGGAAACAAAATCGTGGTGAATAAAAATTATGGAATAGTTCATTTTTTGACAGCAAAAATTGTTCGATTTTGACATAAATTAAAATTTGTGTTTTATATGAAAAAAACTTAAAAAAAAATGTTTATTTGTATTTTTTTATTAATTAGAAGGATAAAATTGAATTTTAAATGATTGATACTTATACTATCGTAAGTTTATTACGTGAAACCAAGTGATTATTTAACAAAAGGGACTTCTTTTGGTTATAATTTAAAAAAGAAAAATGTGAATTGCGAACAAGGAATTTATTTAATTCATATTTTATGTTTTTATTAACTTATTTGTAAATAATTCCAATAACGACCTCGGTGCCTCAGTGTCAGACTGTATACGGTCAAAATGGCCACCTCAGATTTAACAATTTCCAACAAAAAAATTCTTATTTAAATTTTTGTGTTGCGATATTTTTAACATAGATGACGATTGACGAACTAAATTAATGACATAAGACACAGAAAAAATAATTATGTTAATTTTTTCTGTGCATAAGAGGTTGCGTTTCGAATAAATTTATTACTAACAATTATTTAATTAATAAATTTAATAATTACTATACAAATTATGTTTTTCTTCTAAATATATTAATTTTACAAAGCACATGAATTTTTTTACGTTTGTTTGGTTATCGCGTTAACACAAAAAAATCTTAATGCAAGTAAGAATGGATCTATACTGTGCAATTATTATCATCTTTTAATGTATCAATTAATTTAAAAGTGAAGACATATAAATTAATTATTGTTTACCAAATTTATTATCGTTTTCTCTAATTTTCATATAATATATCTTATTCATGAAAAATAAAATTATTCCATGCAATTTCATTACAAAAATGAAATAAGGAACCAAAATACCATTGCGAAAATTTTCGTAATCCAATTTCAAGAATACCATTTTATGATTTTCGTAATACTTTGACACTAACTCGGTACCGAAAATTTTCGTAATGGTTCAAGAATAGCACCCCTGGTGGTTCTCTATAATTTTAATTGAACATATAAGGTTATCTATATTTATGAAAACTCTTATTCCAATCTATGGAAACATCACTTATCATAATTATCAAACACATAGTATCGTTTTTCTTTTTTTTTCCAAAAAGTTTTTTCCTAAAATGCCCATAGATTTTATAGGGAAGTTATTATCCACTATGTGAAAATTTTGGGAGATTGATTGTTCGTCATTTAAAATTATGTTTCCTTCACATAAAGCGAGTGTTTGAATTTGAACAGGTGTAATTCCTGTAATTGTACATTTTAATTCTGGATGGCAGATCGCATCTTCGTTAATGAATTCTCGTTTAATTATACTGATGTCAGCACCAGTATCAAGCAAAAAGCTTGAATTTTTGTTTGTTAATATGTCAATATTTAGAAAGACAAATTTGTTATTATCGTTATTGCTTAGGTTAATTGAATATGATGATTCGATATTTAATTTTGAGTTGCTAGAATAATTATTCGAATCAAAACACAGATTTACCGCAAATCCTTCACACGAACTGTGTTCGTGGACTCCTGTACGAGTGGATTTTCGTTTCCCGATTCTTTAATTGTTTGAATCGTTGGCTTAAAATTTTGTTGAACCCGGTTGGCTTCAGCATGCTTTCTTTGACGGCAATTTTTTATGTGATGTCCCAATCTTTTACAGTAATCACAAATAACATTATGCTGATTGGAAAAGGAAGATTTTTTTTGATGAAAGTCACCATTGGAAACATATGTTCGATTTGCATTGTACGATTAAAATTTTCAGAGTTACGCATCTTATTTGATTCGTTACGGTAACACGTATCAGCAAGGTGTCCAATTTTTTTACATATATAACATTTTGGACGAAAAGATTTTGTAGATGCGTTGAAATTTGTTTGAGGAAGAGAAATTGATTTATAATTAAGAGTTGCTTCCTCTTCGATTGCCTTGGCTATCGCATCTTTTAGTTCAGTAAACCTGCAAGCTTTTATTATTACTTGCAATGAACTTTTAAGACCATCTTGAAAGGATTTAAGAGCTGTTGTTGCATTGAGTCGATGTATAACCTTAGCAGAATCATCACCTTCACGAGCAATACATGCGTCATTCAAGTCATATAATATTTCTTCTATTCTATGAGCAAAAGTTTTAACGTCTTCGTTTGGAAGTTGACATGCTCGAACTAGTTCTACTTGCAAATATTCAATTGGCCTACTTTCAGAAAATTGGGTTTTTATTTCACGTTTTATATCGGCATAACTATTAAACTTCTTGTGTTTAAATATTTCATGCGCCTTATTTTGAAATTTGAACATTATCATTTCAATAAGTGCTTCCTCATTGAATTCTTCATTTAATTTTTTAAAAACTATATCACACGTGAATATGAATTTGTGTAACTTTCTTGAAGAACCATCGAATTCTGGGATAAGCTTGAAAGCCATGTTCATATCAAAAGACATTTTACTTTTTTTGTTAAGCGAATTTTTTGTATCAATTTTTGAATTATTAGAACCAGTATTTGATTCTAATTTTGAATTACTTTCTTTTAGATCTGAAGGTTGTTCATTTTGACACAGAAAATTACTATCATTATTATGTGAAACTGGTAGACTCACCGTTTTTACCGCTTTTAAATTACTGTCGTCAACATTTGTCTGCCGTTGTTGATTAATACCACTTGGAGTTACTAATTTCTTTACACTTTGTATATTGCGGTTTCGCAATTGTTTCTCTACAATCGATTCTTCTTCTTCTGTTGAACTCGTGAATCGATTTTAATTTTAATTATACAAAAAAAAATAAAAAAAAAATTGTTTCAGTATGTATTCAACCAATTGATGAACTTTTAAACCTATCTAACTTACCAATGAAAATTGTGTGAATTTGTAATAATGTTAACAATTGTTATACTTTAATAGTATGTTGGTATTTGATTGCCGTTGCTTAGTGTTGATTGATGTTCATTTATTTCGTTGATTTTCGTTTCTTTTTATTAACTGTTATGATGACGATTATGATGAAAACTGGATGAAAACCGATTATGATAATGCTGGAATTTGCTTGTCCTTGCTTGGTATTGATTGATGTTCGTTTATTTCGTTGGTTGCTGTTTCTTTTTAGTAACTGTGATGATGATGATTTTGATGTGCTGCATTTATTAGACTCGAAGCAATGATACCGTTGCTGTTGTATTGTATAGTCTTCGTTTTAATGCTGAAGTTGATTTTAGCACATGTCCGAGGTACGAAAAAGATTTATCAATTAAAATCTCAAGTCTTTGTGGTAACATAAAATTTAACAGTTATCTTAACGATGAAACTGGATGTTGAACCACGTTGTTTCGTATAAAATTGTTTACCGCTGTCACCAATGTTGTATTTCCAACCGTCCGTATAGTTTAGTTGGTATGGGTATGATATTAACACTAGCTAGGTATATACTATTAAAACACTAGGTAGGTATATTTATAATACTTGTTTATAACTTTTATTCACTTTTTATTTAATCAATAATTTTATTAACAATAACTTTATTAAACTTTTTATTTTATAATTTCCAAATATATTTATAATTTCATTCCTTCTTATAGGAGTGATCATCATCAACTGAATTCTTGTTTTATTTTTATTCCAGAGGTTAACAATAATAAGGGGGGGGGGGGGGAAGATAATAATAATACAATTACAACTTAACTAAGTATACAGTGCACCAGTAAACTGGTCACAACACACTTAAATATATTGGACATCACAACACAATGTATATTTATATATTTTCTTTATATATTTAAGTACTTTCTTAATATTATGATCTTAATTAGATTTGAACACAGTTTTTTTTTTTTTTTTTAATATTATATATTCAGTTTATACTTTGGATTCAATTAGATTTGATCCGATTTGAATAAAAAAAAACAAATGGCGAACGTTTCTATACTTGATTAATTTGTCTCTATTTTCTAACTATCGCCACTTGGTAATTTAACTCACAAAAAAAACGTTATCTTCTTTGCTTTTTATCACACACTCCTCATTTTTAATTTATTCTTTTTTTGCTTAATATTTTTTTACGACTCCTCGTTAAATAAAAAAAAATCTACTTTTATACGTTTTTCCTATAACGGTCGACTCCCGTGATTCTAATACAAATACAATTTATTTATAAAAAAACCATCCGTTGTAACGGTGTCAGATTCATGCTTGCGTCTGACATCGCTACAACTCCTTGAGGGCAAACTGTAGAGCATAATAAATATAATATACTTCAGTATATACGTTATATACTTTTATTATATTCTAGTTAGTTATACCTTTATATGATACAGAACTTGTTTTTTGAGTGTAATACATAAGTTTTGTAAATGTATAATGATCTTCTTAAAATTGGAATTGTAAAGGAAGATCAGTTCAATTTTGATGCTTGTCGAATAAATACTAAATAAATAAATAAATACGAAAAAAAATAATAAAATAAACATTTAAAAAACAAAAAATAATTAATTTTACTAACTAGACTTTCATACTGAACTCACAACAGTGATGTGAATGTCCAAGTTCATCTTGTACTGTTGAGGAGAGTAGAATTCACTCGAATAAATAATAAATAAATTACACAAACTAAAGAGCTCATAATATATAGTTCCTTTAGAAAATTACGAATACGAATGAAAAGTACCTAAAACATGTAATAGTAAAGCGGCCCAAGCCCCGATTAAGATAAATATCCGAGAAATTATCGAGTTAGATTTATTTAAATAAATGCCAAGCCTATAAAAACGATGCTACAACCAATGAAATTGTGAAGGAGATATCAAAACAATAAGCAAAGATGGCCTTATGAACTGGCAGTTTTATCCTCCAGTTTATTAGGAGGACCCATTTTAGTGGACTGCATTAAGCTGTTACATGGGGACGATCTGATCTTAGCAAAAATGTTACCGCGTATTTCGATAAAACAAAATTGCAAAAAACCTTTAATTATCATTTAAAATATAAAAAAAATTAATTATCGTAAAATATTTGATATTTGATCATTTTTACATTGCCTAGCATGAATTCCTTTGTTTGCAGTGATCATTTTGTTTCTTTTGTTTTTTGTATTTATTCGTTTCTCGATGTACATACAATAATAGTAAAAAATGAATGAAAATTGTATGCAAATAGAAAATTTTTGTATCTTAATTAACAATGAAATGTTTATGTTGATTTGCAAAAGGACAAACGAATAGTTGTTTGCCTTATTACCTAGATAATTCTAAATTTAGTGGAAACATTCTCTAGGAATGAGTCGATTAGTTTTCTTTTGTTTTGCTATATTTATGGTCATTTTTAAAATATTCAGAAATTTTTCCGTATATGCTCCAGTAATTTTATTTCAAACAAGTAAAATTGAGGACAATAATAATGTCATCCTAATGTTTTTCTTACAAATATGTTCGGAGACTTTTTTTTGTATTATGCTCATATGTATCATATCAGATAATATTTGGTGACTAATTGAATCTGTTACTTGATAACATAATAAAAAGCTTGTTATACTCACATTTGCAATATCCAAAAAGTTTCAATAAAATGATTAATAAAATTTTTATAAATTTCCATTTTATCAATATTGACATTTTGTTAATACTCCAGAACACTTTTTAACAATTACATTTAAAAAAAAAATTAACACCCGCACACACTGTTTATAGGTTGGTAACACAAAATCGATTAATTTTTTTTACAATTTAATGATATTTATAAAAATGTATTTTAACAAAATTTTTTTTTATTTATTTATTTTTAACATAATAAAGTCATCGTAATTATTTTTTTAAAATTTTAATGCGAATTTTAAAATAAAGTTATTTGCATTTTAATATTCATTTAAAAAAAAAAAATCATTAAATAAAAAATAATATTTGCTTTTCCGCTTTCATATCTGAAACGAAATAAAAAAATTAAAAGTTATAAATAAATAAATAATTGTTTAAATTTAATTACGGAAAATTTGTAAATATTTGCGATTTAATTTTGAAGTATTGCAAATAAAAAATTGAGACCTCTCAAAATTTTTATTATTTTTCAAGTTTCAATACAAGTGAGTTGCATCCAACTTCAACTGAAACAACTAGCCCAAGTGCAACAACTAAGATTGTCCTGATTGCAAGGTGTAGTAGATTTAAAAAATGCTTGCCTTAAAAAATCGATAATACTTTATGATGTCTTTATTTTGACATCGTATTAGAAAAAAATTCTAAAAACTTAACCATGGAATTCAAAAATAACTCCTAAATGCAAGCATTCCTTTTATAATATGATGTGACTATATAGTATGATGTGTTAACTTCTAGGTGGGAATGGCTGCACATTTCAGAAGGGACCGATGAAAAGGGCTTCATAGTTGAAGCAAAATAAGGCCATATCGAACAAAATTGATTTTATTTCATCTTGAATTTCCACCAAACAAATTCAACCACAAATGAAAATAATACAGCGTTTTAATTTGATTTAGCAGCCCTGTCAAAACCCACTTTACTACAAGCCGTCTTGTAACTTTCGTTGACACAATCATCACGTATTTGCATGAGTATGCAAACAATACGGCTTGTAGTAAAGAGGGTTTTGAGCCCTGTACCTAAAAATAATATAATAACTCCCCAAACCTTAAAATTGAAATCATTCAAATTTTGTAATTTAAGATCCAAAATCCATATTAAAAATAAGAAAATTCAATTTGGTAAAGCTCCAATAATTTATTTCTTGTGCTTTGATATTTTAGTACACGATCTTCGAAAAAGTTTTGTAAATGCGTTTCGAAACCGACAAAAAATTGCTAATCAGTAAATATTAGTACCATTTAAACGAAATTCCGTAATTTTTAGATTACAAAACTAATCCTTACTCGTGTTAAATGTTTTTAATTTTCAAATTGTTTTGTATTTTAGTACTCAACGCGTTTACTTGATATATTGCATGCAATTGTAAACAACAGCTTATATTTTAAATAAAAAAAATCGAAAATTGGTATTTGCAAATTTTGATAAATTAAAACCTTCCAATTTTTAAAACTTTTCAAATCTAGTAAAACTTAGTATAAGCCGAAATATTTGAAATCAAAATAAAAAAGTTGTGAAATTTAGTACTTTAAATTTCGTCTTGTATTGTAATATTTTAATAAAAAATTTTTGTAAATTTCTAAAGCACGAAACAACATATGACTTCAATTTATTACAATAAACATTGAATTACAGTTTTGGAAAGGTCGATTGAAATATGGATTTGTCGAACAAGAGGTTTAGTACTAAAAAGTACTACAAAATAATATTTGTATTGTAAATAATATGTAATTTTTGAATAATTTTGAAGATTCACTGATTTTCTTCGAAAATTACTAAACATGTTTATAATCACTAGAATGCCAGCCAACAACTAAGGAGGCACTGCACGCATTTTGCAAGACAATTTTTAAGGAGGATCAATAAGACAATTATGTTTTGCAGACCTTAAACCAATATAGTTTTAGATATGTAGGTTCGTCTTGGTTGTAAAGTTGAAAAATAAGTGGAAATCGATGGAATATATCACAAACAGCAAAAAAATTGCTTTTTTATTAAGGTAACCTTGCAATAAAATAGACATAAATTCTATTCGCTTAGTTCCTAGATATTTTGTTGTCTCTGTGCGACCGTAAAAGTTGTTTTACTGTTTGTTTATACTAGTAGTTATTAAAATAAATCATTTGGTATCTCGATAAATTTAGAACAATAAATTGTGTATATATAAATATATATATATATATATATATATATATATATATATATATTTATATATATATATATATATATATATATATATATATATATATATATATATATAAATATATATATATATATATATATATATATATATATATATATATATATATATATATATATATTTATATATATATATTTATATATATATATATATATATATATATATATATATATATATATATATATATATATATATATATATATATATATATATATATATATATATATATATATATATATATATATATATATACATATATATATATATATATATATATATATATATATATATATATATATATATATATATATATATATATATTTATATATATAGGGTGTCCCAAAAAAAGATGAATGAAGAATAATAGATCATTCCCATAATGATGGATAAGTCTGAAATAACTAATAGTAGAACTATCAAGCGCACCAAAAAATATACAAAAAAAAAGCATTTTTCAGTTAGTATCTGGGGTATGTCAGCTTTTTTTAAAATGTTAAAATTTTCCAAACTACTTTGGGTTTCTGTAAACCATAACAGATGCCAGTACCAGTTCAAAATAAATTATTGGACTGGCATAATAAATGGAATGATAACTGGCTCATTTGATAACTGCACGGGAACTTATCTGGTCAAATTTATTTGAATTTTCTTCAAAATGATCTACCAAATTGTTTGGTAGAAGTGCTCGAGCAAGTAAGAGAATCCCATTGGTTCCAGAATAATAAGTGTCCTGCGCCCATGCTTACTTGAATGAAATAAACCCAAATACATGAATTGGCCGTCTGCAGCCCATTTTCTGGCCTTCACGTTTCACTGATCTATACTAGTTGTATTTTGTTGGGGTTGCCTAAAGTAGACGTCTACTTGAGTCCGATTAGACATTTAATAGAGTAACGTACTTGTATCCAGGAAGCCACTTCAAAAATTACATAACGGCGTTATGTGCGTCTGCTCAAAAGTTTTCATTCGTAGATGTCGCGTTTGTGTCAGAGTCGGTGGCAGATAGTTTGATTGATTTAGATACCTGGAACAACAACTCAGCAACCTATCTCAAAGGAATATGACGTTGGACGAGTTCTTCGCGAATGCCAATCATCAATTTGCCTTAATTGTCAACAAAACAATTTACTACTTAGACACTCAAGAGGAAGTGAATAAAGATGAATATTCGCAGTAATTAAACATAAAAATGGACATTGAGGAATTTAAAGACGAGGAGGAAGATCGGCCGGGGAGGAAATCAAAATCAGCACGAAAATCCGTGGAAATTTTTTTAAAAGTATCGGGATTGACACAATCATAGAATTATTTGTTCTACTAGGACAGAAAACATTCGACGGCGTAATTGGCGATGACAGATTGAAACAACTTGATGCATTCATTGATCGAACAAACAACATCCTGACTCTTGCCACAAAGATTAAGAAAGACACCACTTATGAAAATCAAGCTACTGCGAGGGCCGAACTCGGAACAACGACAGATGAATCAATATACACAAAATCCTATCCTTACCTATTCAATATTAGGAATGAAGTAAAAGTGCAATTTGAGAAAGTTCTAAAAAATAGATTCATACATAGTGACCAAACACGGGATATTCAGGTATAGAAAAATGGATGGTCATTGATTTTCAAGCGATTAAACCTATCTCAGATACTTACCCGATTCCGGACATTAATTTGGATCAAACAGAATTCTTAAAAACGGAAACAGAATTCTTGGATTTTATCAAGAGTTTATACCAAGAATTAGGGCCAATCCAAAGAAAGTAGCTGCTATTCGGAATCTATAAAATTCTGAGAACTGAAGGAACTTAAGTTGTTTTCGGATTGGCAGCATATTATAGGCGTTTCTTTAAGGATTTTGCAAAGTTAGCGAAACCCATGACCAACTTCACAAGGGGAGCAAACGCTTAAATCAAAGCAGATCAATCGGAAAAAATAAAAATCAGTTTGGATCAACATATTGGCTACCAGGAAACAGGACCAATTCTGTAATGACGTATTTTTCCTTTCTTCAGTTTGTGTGAGTTTCTCAGAAAATTACGCCAAAGGTTTTTAACTAATTTTGTTTAATTTCTGCAATCCTTTGCGTAGGGACATATTGGTCATAAATCGGTTAATTTAATTGGTTTGTAATGTTTAATCAATTGTTTTAAAATCTAATTTATTAATTTTAAAGTTTTGTGTCAAATAAAGTGTATATAAATTAGATTTTCTTACGGTTATATGACGTATTAGTGATAAAACGGTTAATTTAATTATTATATAATTATATTAAAGAAATATTAAGAATTAATTAGTTTATAATTTCAGATGAAAATTAAATCAATTTATTACATGAAGCAAAGTGGCACAAAAAAACTACTCCCACTCTTTAAAGTCGAGCTACGAATGAATGAAACTGATAAAGACATTCATTCGATCAGTAGATTGATGCACTCAGTTGTGACTACTTATCAAAGATACGGGCATCCTAAAACGTACTGCAATCATCGATCAAGATGTGTAAAATGTACAGGGGAACATCTCATAAATGATTGTGACAAGAAAAAGTGGGGTATAGAAGGCAAATGCGTGCTCTGTAATGGTAGTCATCCAGCCAACTATAGAGGTTGCAGCATTTACTAAGAGATACAAAAACACAGATTTCCCCCTCTAAGAGAAAAAAGAGTGGAGAAGTCGCAGCCATCTAATCCGAATCCATCTTATGTATATCCAAATCCATCTTATCAGCTTGTTAGTAGAACAACATATGCGCAGAAACTCAAAGATTCAATTAAAAATCAAACTTCGGATGGAAATCATACCAAAGCAAATCAGCCAACGGAAAATTCAAAAACTCAAAACCAACAACCTGAGCAATCTTCCACACAGCGGTTGGAAAATATGATGGAAAAATTAATGGACAAAATAGATACCATCCTTAACCTTCCCTTAAAATATCAATCTGTAATGACAACGGCTTGTCACAACATGGACAAGAAGTAAAAAGTTTTTTGATAGATAAAGAAATTGATGTCATGCTAATATCCGAAACGCATAACACCAACAGAAGTTTTCTCAAAATACCAAGATACACCATTTATGACACAAAAGTTATAATCAAAAACATGATTAAACACCATGAAATAAAAAAGTATGAGAAGGGGCATCTACAAGCAACTACTGTAGTAATAGAAGATTGGCTAGGTCCTATAACAATTTTGGTCATCTATTGCCCACCAAAACATGCAATAAAAATGAAACAAGTTGATCATTTTTATACATCTTTGGGTCATCGCTTTATAGCAGGGGGTGATTATAACGCAAAACACCAAGAGTGGGGATCAAGATTAGCTACAACGAGACGCCGAGCGTTACTTAAATCAATTCAAAAAAATAAGCTTAATCATGTGTCAACCTGTGAATCTACCTACTGGCCTAGTGATAAAAGAAAGATTCCAGACGTCATAGATTTCTTCATCACCAAAGGAATCGCAAGTAATTACATTAAAGCGACGCCATGTCTAGACTTATCATCGGGCCACTCGCCTGTTTTAACCACTCTGACTTCAAAGATATGAAACATGCAGAAACAATAGATGTTAAGCAACAAAATTACAGACTGGAACCAATTTAGGTGTAAGGTAATAGAGAATCTAAACACAAAAATCAAATTAAAGACGGAGTGTGACATAAATCAAGCAGTGGAACATCTCAATGATTGTATTCAGTCGACAGCTGGAGAATGTTCAAATCTTGTCAAAAAAATGATTAAGGACAAAAGAAAATAAAGACAGCAATGGCAACGGTATAGACTAACAGCAGATAAACGCAAGTTAAACAAGGCGGTCAAACAGTTAAAGAAACTGCTGCTCAATGAAAAAATCAGTATATTCAAGAATATTTGTGGCGAGTCTTACCATCAGAAAACACGGATTACTCCATTTCGAAAGAGTATTTCAACCATACCAATCAGAAATAACGGACGAAGAGAACAAAAACATTCAAATGCTTTTAGAATTGCCATTGCAAATGATTAAACCTTCGTGTCAAACCTTGTCAAAAGGCCTGCGCTACATCAAGGCATACTGCGGAACAGACTTTTTTCTTTTCTAAAGTCTTTTCAATGATACTGGTTATTTTATGCACTTGATCAATAGTTGTGTGCTCACTGCGAAAACCAAATTGGTGATTCGGAATTAGGTTATTTTTTTCAATTATTAGTTTGAGTCGTTTTCATAGTAACTTTTCAAAGAGTTTAGACACTATCGGCAGCAACGATATAGGCATATATGTTGTTATTAGATGTGGCGGTTTTCCTGGTTTGGGAATCATGATAACCTCAGCCACTTTCCAAAGTTTTGGCACATATTTTAACCTAAATGCAGCATTTATGATATTAGTTAACTTTGCCATAGCGTTTCCCAGTAGTTGCTTTATTATTTTTTCGGTAATCAGGTCAAACTCTGGTGCTTTCTTTAAGTTTAAATTGGTTTTAAGTTTGTTAGCTACTTCAGTAGATTATGTAGGTGTGACTTCTTCGAGAATTTGTATTATTTTTTTATCCAATGTTTCTCGTAATTGGCATTCATGAGGTTGAAATATATTTCCAAGATGATTAGCAAATCATTCTGCTTTTTCTTTGTTTTTCCTTGCCCATGTTCCATCAATTTTCCTGATAGGATGGATTGGCATTATTGGCCTTTTCAGAGTTTTAGTTGCTTTCCAGAGCTAATAATCTGTATTACTATCATTCGTCAACTTACTTAAGTAGAAATTAACTGAATCATTTTATAACTTCTGAATTTCTCTTGTTAATTGCTGAGTATGTTTGTTTAGTATTTTTTTGTCTTGTGGAGCTCTAGTTTGGTGCCAATTTTTTTTGGTCTTGCGTTTATCCCTAAGGAGATTTCTAATCTCTATTGAATAGCTATTTCCTTTTAGCCTTGATTTGATTTCTGGAGTACTTTGCCATGCTGTTTGTTGAATATCCGTAATGAACTTTTCTACCTCTATGTCCAGTTTATCCAAAGTTTTTAACGGAACTTTCAAAAGTATTTTTTGTTCAATGTGTACTTTGAAACTATCCCAGTCAGTATATTTGTTGGTTAATACTGGATTATTCCGTTTTTGGATGATATACTCGCTTAGAGTTAGGACTATTGGAGAATAATCTGAGCTCATATCTTGGCTTTTTTCGATTTTCATAAAATTATTAGAAATATTTTTGACCGTGGTGGTATAAGCATCCAAATCATATCAAGCTGTGCACAAACATCTAAACTCTGTATTACCGACTTTCTTAATGCCTGACCAATCCTTGTTAACTCGTTGTTGGCTCCTTATAGTTAGGAGCATTATCCGACCAAATTTTCTTGCACAAAGCATGTCGAGAAACAAATCGTTTTAGGCATTCCAAAAACTCGACCGCTTTTGTTGTGAAACACACGATTAAACACACAAATACCCTTTCAAATGAACCCTTCCTCTGATTACGATGCTTTATTTCTAATGGTCCACAAAAATCTGTTACGCAGTAATATTAAATGGCCGAATACTCTCTATTCGTTCACGTGGTAAAACTCCCATCAATATAATAGAACGGGTTTTGACATGTTACACAAATGTGAATGATGTGTTTACAACTATTTTTTCTATTGGTTGGCCAAAACCGTTGTCGTACAAACGACAGCGTCAAATGTTTTCCCGAATGCAAACTACGCCGATGCTCATAATCAATCACTAAATTTGTAAAGTGATGTTTTGGCAGCAAATACGGATGCTTTCAATTAAAATCATACGATGAATTTCAAAGTCTGCCTCCTACTCGTAAGAATTTATCATCATCCAAAAACGGATTCAAATTAAGTATTTTTGATTTCCCATCTAGTGTACGACCATTTTGCAATAATTTGATTTCCCTTCCATATTCAGTACAATGTACTTGACTAACCAATAATTTGAACGCCTTGTTTAATTCATTATAAGTCAATTCGATTCTTTAGACCGTATATTTCGAATGTATCGCAATACGTATGCCGTCACCCTCAATAATTTTGTATAGCTTTCAATAATAATAATTGGTGCTAATTGTATTACGTTAAAAACCTTATCTCGTTATAACTTTACTTCCGGCAACTCCTTAATTTGCTTAAATTCATTGGGCCAATTTTCTTCGTCATCAAATAGATATTCTGGACCATGCCACCACATTTTTTTATCTCTTAATTCATCTGGTGACAAACCACTCGATAACGTATCAGCGGGGTCTTTCTTTGTATCTACAACACGCCAATTCATACCCCTAGTAATTCGTTGAATTTCAGTGACTCGGTGACCAACGTAGCTTTTCAATGAATTTGGATGCAACCGAATCCAAGAGAGAACAATACTGGAATCTGACCACAAAAACACTCTCTCGTAATTAATATTCATTGAGTTCTTCAATCTAACCATTAACCGTGCTAAAAGCAAAGCTGCATTCAACTTTAATTTGGGTATTGTTATAACCCTAAGCGGCGCTATTCGCAATTTACTGCATACTAAGCAACATATGGTTTGACCATCAGATCCAAGACATTTTACATACACACACGTTCCATACGCAGACTGCGACGCATCTGAGAATCCATGTAGTTCTACTGATTCGCAGTCCTCAACCAAAACCCATCTATTCAATTCAATATCATTCACAAAACCTAATTGACATTGAAACTTCAACTATGCATCATTCAATTCCTTAGTTATATAATCGTCCCAACCAATTTTTGATAAACAAATTTTCTGCATTATCAACTTTACTACCACTACTACTGGACCAATAAATCCTAGTGGATCATATAGTTTCGCTATGGACGACAAGACCATTCTTTTTGTTACTACTTGACATTCAAAAGTTTTAATACAAAACAAAAATGTATTCTTTTTAGGTTTCCATAGATCACCTGAATTTGAGACCCATTTATGTAGCTTCATACCTGCATTTTCTAATGGATACATCAATTCATTCTTAGTTTTCAATAGTTCACTTAGATTATTTGCCCCCATAAGAACATCGTCCATATAAAAATCATGAGCCAAAACGAGCGACAATACCGAGGAATTTTGTTTCACGTCTTCTGATAAAATCTTTAAACACTTTGTGGCTAAATGCGATGCCAAACTTGTCCCATATGTCACTGTATTCAAAGTATATGTCGAAACTAAATGATTTGCATCTTCACGCCAAAGGATTTTTTGATAACCACGATGATGTTCTGCCACTAAAATCTGACGATACATCATCTGAATATCCGATGTAAACATATATTGTCACGTTCGAAAGCGTAAGACTATATCAAAAAGCCATCCTGCAATGACGGTCCCAATAATTGACATGATATTTAAATCGAATGGTGGTTCGAGCCTGGCCAAATCCAGACACGATGTGTGTAATATTTTTTTTTGCAGACCCAGTCTATCAATAACTCCTTGTGATACAAAATTGCATTGTGAACCAGAATCCAACAACGCTTTACATTGAATAAATTCGCCATTTTCACTACTAAACAACATAACTGCTGTACCCCAAATCACCTTAGTATTAGTTTCATCTTTACAACAGCTTGCATTTGAATTACTTCCCGAATTCTGTTCACTAGGACTATTATCATCCCAACTAGGAACTTCATGTGGAATTCGGATTCTTACATTCGGATTCCCAAAGCCCACATGCGTGCTCATCTAAACGCTCCGCCACGATGTGCACTATAATCACATTATTTAAATTTTTACCTAATTTTACTAAAGCTCTTAAATGCGCTGAAACATTATCAATTAACCTTTTAATTTCGAATGAGTTTTCCTTATTAACTTTTCTAATATTAAATAATGCCGACACATGCTTTTCTTTAATAGTTCGTTTATTATCATAGCGATCAAGTAATGCCGTTCAAGCAATTTCAAACCCAATAGCTGATGGTTCTATTTCCGCAACTAATTTTTTCGGCTAGCCACTTAGACAACTAATTAAATATTGATATTTTTGAATACCACTAACCCGAATCTTATTTACCACAATTTCGTTGAAAGTTTCCTTGAACGATATCCATTCGTCAAAATTTCCCCTAAACGCAGGTAGTTTTAAACTAGGTAATTTAATAATATCGGTTTCAACAATATCAGGTTTCATTTTACTGTTAGGTTTCAAATCTGTTTTTTCCGCACGTGTAGAATCTGCTGAAATATTTGAGCAGCGTTCCGAAGACCAAACGGTATTCGTTTAAGTTCGAATATCCCAAATTGTGTGCTACTTGCTGTTCTAGATATGTTTTCGGAAGCTATAGAATAAGTATAAGTTTAGACGAACTGGTACCTAATTGTTACACATTAGAAAAAAAAATGGGGCATGATAAAGACATAAAAAATTGCATAAATAAATTCAGATGTGCATCTACCACAGCACATAACTGGAATACCTCTGTACCTGTTTTCTTTAATTACCACTAACGGTTCACTAACTTTGACTTTAACGGGAAATGTCCTTTTCGAGTCAAACGCAACCGATTAATGTCATATATGTCATATATCACTATAGTGATATACAGTTTAAGCCAATCAATAAAAAGTTAGTAAGTTGAGAAATCAGTGAAACAATAAAAGTGATAAAAGTTATAAATCGTAAATCAGAATACAAATAATCGATCGATTTTAAATTGAAAAAATTCAATTACGTTGCCAGTGATATATGGACCAAAATTTGGATGAATCTTTGAGTATAAAGATGTATGTGTATTCTTGGAATTGATTGATAAAAACAACACGAAAATAGCAAAACGCAAAATAAGAAAATTACAACAAGATGAAAATGTAAATTGGCATCACAGATGTGGATTTACATAAAAATGCTAAGTGGCATTAAACGCCTCGCATATTTTTTTTTTGTATTTTTATAATAAATTCAATTGATTTGCGTTGTTGATGTGCTGAAATTTGTTTGTAAACAAGATAAATTGACAGTCTTTTTGAAAATAAGAAATACTTAAATAAAACTTACCACTTAAAACTGTTTTTTCAATGACGATGATTTTAAGGGTTGGCGTAATTTTTTATTATCAGAGCGCATAATTAGTATAGTTAGAGATTTCCTATAAATGTAGTTACGTATGTAAATTTGCATAAAACTAAATCAAATAATTAATGCGAGTGGACCACCAAAAAATGGATCGGTCTGGTCCCACTTAAATTAAATTCCATTTTGCCCACTAAATCAATGACCAGCAGCACACAAAACTAAATAAAATATTCTATTGCAAAAAAAAAAATAATAATAAAATTAATGAATGGTTTGCAAATATTTCGTTCGACAAAATTTCAGCACATATTTGCTGTCGATGTTTTTTTATTTTTTTATTATTATACATTGATGATTGAGCGACTGGTTAAATTCTACAATTTTTGTCGGCTAAATAGATTTTTATATTCATTGCGGTTTTCATCAAAAAAAAAAAATTTTTTTTTGGCGATGACATAAAAGGTAGCAAAACCATTTTTAAAAACTAAATTTTTTTTTTTTGTATTTTCCAATTCAGATCATACAAATTATTTATAAAATTGTTATTATTCTTGATGAAAAAAGCTTTTTTCCGACGAACAAAAAAATATTTTTTGCTATTAAATTTGGTGGCGGTACATAGGTTGAGAGTGGGGTGGTTGGCATGAACAGCACAGTATTTAGTTAATTTCTGGTGAATGTGCACATAATTTTATTTTTGAGATAACATTTTATCAATTTACTCACAAAATTTTATGTGGTGACAAAATAATTTATCGGTGATTAGCTGTTGCTCAATATCGTACCATGCAAATATTTTAGATGAAACAGAAAATTCATCAAATTGCCACTCAACATTTTTTGCTCAGATTTCGTTTTGCCTCTGTGGTTATGGGATCCACACATGTGTTGTAAATTAATAAAGGATGTTCACTGGGAAAGTTTACTACCATAAAACTTTTTATGATTTTCGTTTGATTAATTGATTAGAGTATTTCCAAGGATTAACCAGGAACTACCAAAATGCCAGGCACCACCGAACAACTATGTTCTGTAACAAAACTGTATTATTATACAGAGTGGTTAGAAATGTTAGTTATGACATACTTGACCCAATTGCATAATATAATAATATAATAATATAATAATATAATAATATAATAATATAATAATATAATAATATAATAATATAATAATATAATAATATAATAATATAATAATATAATAATATAATAATATAATAATATAATAATATAATAATATAATAATATAATAATATAATAATATAATAATATAATAATATAATAATATAATAATATAATAATATAATAATATAATAATATAATAATATAATAATATAATAATATAATAATATAATAATATAATAATATAATAATATAATAATATAATAATATAATAATATAATAATATAATAATATAATAATATAATAATATAATAATATAATAATATAATAATATAATAATATAATAATATAATAATATAATAATATAATAATATAATAATATAATAATATAATAATATAATAATATAATAATATAATAATATAATAATATAATAATATAATAATATAATAATATAATAATATAATAATATAATAATATAATAATATAATAATATAATAATATAATAATATAATAATATAATAATATAATAATATAATAATATAATAATATAATAATATAATAATATAATAATATAATAATATAATAATATAATAATATAATAATATAATAATATAATAATATAATAATATAATAATATAATAATATAATAATATAATAATATAATAATATAATAATATAATAATATAATAATATAATAATATAATAATATAATAATATAATAATATAATAATATAATAATATAATAATATAATAATATAATAATATAATAATATAATAATATAATAATATAATAATATAATAATATAATAATATAATAATATAATAATATAATAATATAATAATATAATAATATAATAATATAATAATATAATAATATAATAATATAATAATATAATAATATAATAATATAATAATATAATAATATAATAATATAATAATATAATAATATAATAATATAATAATATAATAATATAATAATATAATAATATAATAATATAATAATATAATAATATAATAATATAATAATATAATAATATAATAATATAATAATATAATAATATAATAATATAATAATATAATAATATAATAATATAATAATATAATAATATAATAATATAATAATATAATAATATAATAATATAATAATATAATAATATAATAATATAATAATATAATAATATAATAATATAATAATATAATAATATAATAATATAATAATATAATAATATAATAATATAATAATATAATAATATAATAATATAATAATATAATAATATAATAATATAATAATATAATAATATAATAATATAATAATATAATAATATAATAATATAATAATATAATAATATAATAATATAATAATATAATAATATAATAATATAATAATATAATAATATAATAATATAATAATATAATAATATAATAATATAATAATATAATAATATAATAATATAATAATATAATAATATAATAATATAATAATATAATAATATAATAATATAATAATATAATAATATAATAATATAATAATATAATAATATAATAATATAATAATATAATAATATAATAATATAATAATATAATAATATAATAATATAATAATATAATAATATAATAATATAATAATATAATAATATAATAATATAATAATATAATAATATAATAATATAATAATATAATAATATAATAATATAATAATATAATAATATAATAATATAATAATATAATAATATAATAATATAATAATATAATAATATAATAATATAATAATATAATAATATAATAATATAATAATATAATAATATAATAATATAATAATATAATAATATAATAATATAATAATATAATAATATAATAATATAATAATATAATAATATAATAATATAATAATATAATAATATAATAATATAATAATATAATAATATAATAATATAATAATATAATAATATAATAATATAATAATATAATAATATAATAATATAATAATATAATAATATAATAATATAATAATATAATAATATAATAATATAATAATATAATAATATAATAATATAATAATATAATAATATAATAATATAATAATATAATAATATAATAATATAATAATATAATAATATAATAATATAATAATATAATAATATAATAATATAATAATATAATAATATAATAATATAATAATATAATAATATAATAATATAATAATATAATAATATAATAATATAATAATATAATAATATAATAATATAATAATATAATAATATAATAATATAATAATATAATAATATAATAATATAATAATATAATAATATAATAATATAATAATATAATAATATAATAATATAATAATATAATAATATAATAATATAATAATATAATAATATAATAATATAATAATATAATAATATAATAATATAATAATATAATAATATAATAATATAATAATATAATAATATAATAATATAATAATATAATAATATAATAATATAATAATATAATAATATAATAATATAATAATATAATAATATAATAATATAATAATATAATAATATAATAATATAATAATATAATAATATAATAATATAATAATATAATAATATAATAATATAATAATATAATAATATAATAATATAATAATATAATAATATAATAATATAATAATATAATAATATAATAATATAATAATATAATAATATAATAATATAATAATATAATAATATAATAATATAATAATATAATAATATAATAATATAATAATATAATAATATAATAATATAATAATATAATAATATAATAATATAATAATATAATAATATAATAATATAATAATATAATAATATAATAATATAATAATATAATAATATAATAATATAATAATATAATAATATAATAATATAATAATATAATAATATAATAATATAATAATATAATAATATAATAATATAATAATATAATAATATAATAATATAATAATATAATAATATAATAATATAATAATATAATAATATAATAATATAATAATATAATAATATAATAATATAATAATATAATAATATAATAATATAATAATATAATAATATAATAATATAATAATATAATAATATAATAATATAATAATATAATAATATAATAATATAATAATATAATAATATAATAATATAATAATATAATAATATAATAATATAATAATATAATAATATAATAATATAATAATATAATAATATAATAATATAATAATATAATAATATAATAATATAATAATATAATAATATAATAATATAATAATATAATAATATAATAATATAATAATATAATAATATAATAATATAATAATATAATAATATAATAATATAATAATATAATAATATAATAATATAATAATATAATAATATAATAATATAATAATATAATAATATAATAATATAATAATATAATAATATAATAATATAATAATATAATAATATAATAATATAATAATATAATAATATAATAATATAATAATATAATAATATAATAATATAATAATATAATAATATAATAATATAATAATATAATAATATAATAATATAATAATATAATAATATAATAATATAATAATATAATAATATAATAATATAATAATATAATAATATAATAATATAATAATATAATAATATAATAATATAATAATATAATAATATAATAATATAATAATATAATAATATAATAATATAATAATATAATAATATAATAATATAATAATATAATAATATAATAATATAATAATATAATAATATAATAATATAATAATATAATAATATAATAATATAATAATATAATAATATAATAATATAATAATATAATAATATAATAATATAATAATATAATAATATAATAATATAATAATATAATAATATAATAATATAATAATATAATAATATAATAATATAATAATATAATAATATAATAATATAATAATATAATAATATAATAATATAATAATATAATAATATAATAATATAATAATATAATAATATAATAATATAATAATATAATAATATAATAATATAATAATATAATAATATAATAATATAATAATATAATAATATAATAATATAATAATATAATAATATAATAATATAATAATATAATAATATAATAATATAATAATATAATAATATAATAATATAATAATATAATAATATAATAATATAATAATATAATAATATAATAATATAATAATATAATAATATAATAATATAATAATATAATAATATAATAATATAATAATATAATAATATAATAATATAATAATATAATAATATAATAATATAATAATATAATAATATAATAATATAATAATATAATAATATAATAATATAATAATATAATAATATAATAATATAATAATATAATAATATAATAATATAATAATATAATAATATAATAATATAATAATATAATAATATAATAATATAATAATATAATAATATAATAATATAATAATATAATAATATAATAATATAATAATATAATAATATAATAATATAATAATATAATAATATAATAATATAATAATATAATAATATAATAATATAATAATATAATAATATAATAATATAATAATATAATAATATAATAATATAATAATATAATAATATAATAATATAATAATATAATAATATAATAATATAATAATATAATAATATAATAATATAATAATATAATAATATAATAATATAATAATATAATAATATAATAATATAATAATATAATAATATAATAATATAATAATATAATAATATAATAATATAATAATATAATAATATAATAATATAATAATATAATAATATAATAATATAATAATATAATAATATAATAATATAATAATATAATAATATAATAATATAATAATATAATAATATAATAATATAATAATATAATAATATAATAATATAATAATATAATAATATAATAATATAATAATATAATAATATAATAATATAATAATATAATAATATAATAATATAATAATATAATAATATAATAATATAATAATATAATAATATAATAATATAATAATATAATAATATAATAATATAATAATATAATAATATAATAATATAATAATATAATAATATAATAATATAATAATATAATAATATAATAATATAATAATATAATAATATAATAATATAATAATATAATAATATAATAATATAATAATATAATAATATAATAATATAATAATATAATAATATAATAATATAATAATATAATAATATAATAATATAATAATATAATAATATAATAATATAATAATATAATAATATAATAATATAATAATATAATAATATAATAATATAATAATATAATAATATAATAATATAATAATATAATAATATAATAATATAATAATATAATAATATAATAATATAATAATATAATAATATAATAATATAATAATATAATAATATAATAATATAATAATATAATAATATAATAATATAATAATATAATAATATAATAATATAATAATATAATAATATAATAATATAATAATATAATAATATAATAATATAATAATATAATAATATAATAATATAATAATATAATAATATAATAATATAATAATATAATAATATAATAATATAATAATATAATAATATAATAATATAATAATATAATAATATAATAATATAATAATATAATAATATAATAATATAATAATATAATAATATAATAATATAATAATATAATAATATAATAATATAATAATATAATAATATAATAATATAATAATATAATAATATAATAATATAATAATATAATAATATAATAATATAATAATATAATAATATAATAATATAATAATATAATAATATAATAATATAATAATATAATAATATAATAATATAATAATATAATAATATAATAATATAATAATATAATAATATAATAATATAATAATATAATAATATAATAATATAATAATATAATAATATAATAATATAATAATATAATAATATAATAATATAATAATATAATAATATAATAATATAATAATATAATAATATAATAATATAATAATATAATAATATAATAATATAATAATATAATAATATAATAATATAATAATATAATAATATAATAATATAATAATATAATAATATAATAATATAATAATATAATAATATAATAATATAATAATATAATAATATAATAATATAATAATATAATAATATAATAATATAATAATATAATAATATAATAATATAATAATATAATAATATAATAATATAATAATATAATAATATAATAATATAATAATATAATAATATAATAATATAATAATATAATAATATAATAATATAATAATATAATAATATAATAATATAATAATATAATAATATAATAATATAATAATATAATAATATAATAATATAATAATATAATAATATAATAATATAATAATATAATAATATAATAATATAATAATATAATAATATAATAATATAATAATATAATAATATAATAATATAATAATATAATAATATAATAATATAATAAGACAAATGATGACGTAATAGGCTTTGGACGAATACTTCTCTGATTTTGATGATGCTAAGTTGGTTGAGCTGCGAGTTGCTAACTTAAGCTTATAAGCTAAAGTCTTCCAAGGTGTAGGATGATCTTCCCGTTTTAATCTTGTAAAGGTATCTACCGTTTGTGTAGAACCCTGTTGATAATTAGGACATTCTTAGAGGATGACGGACAGCCAAAACCTTGCAATGAATTTAAGTGATTGTTGATGCCGTTAATCAGCACTCGAAATTTGACAGAAGATGCTTTATCCATGGTTGGTAAATTAAAGACTAACTTAATGTGATTTTAAACTACTAACTTCTGATTGTCGCATCTATCAGTAAATAGTTTCAGGCCGTGGAATAGTTTGCAGCAGTTATCTATAATGGTTTAATTCCATTTAATGCAGAACCAGGCAGAGTACACCGCAAATAATAAAATTTCCGAATTCTATTTAACCGTTTATTTTTGTGCACAAATATTTTAAATGTTTCGAAGAATTGAATCCAATTCAAAAATTCACCGGGACAAGATGGTTACTTAATTTTTGAAAGATATAAATTCGGTTTAGTTAGTTTGCATATTTAATTTAGCCTCACATTTTTTACGATTAATCTCAATTAACTATGCTGGTTTTAATTGTGAAACTTTGCCTCAAAACTTTCTCTAGAATTTTTTTAGATTCATTTATATCTAATTCTTCTAATATCAATTCTAACATAAAACATCAGAGTAGATTTCAAACTTTAAGTTCATTGTATTGTAACTCAACTCTAAAGTAACTGTTAGTTGAGGGATGTGAAATAAATAAACATATGTTTATTTCCTTAGCTGTACTTACAGATTATTACTGGATACATTGATACATTTTACTTTTCCGGTTTCATGTACCTAATCAAGCAAATAAAATTTTCATAATTTAATTTACAAGATGTTGGGATTTACTCTTGAGTATAATCTGAAGTTTAATTTTAACTTGCAGAGCCTCAGAGTGAAGGTTCCATTTCAGAAACCGATTTTATATGGAATTCGAATAAAATCATTAAAATATTTTAAATATTATAATTTCAATCTTTCAATTGTTACTTTTATAAATTTCCATTCAATTGTTAATCACAGAAAACAAAATATAGCAAGGCATATATGATTGCCGGTAAGAGTGAACAACGAAATTTATGACGCAAGATATCATGAAATTAATTGGTTTTGCTTTCTAGAATCGACGTCTCATATTTTAGTTACAACTCATTAATTTTGTGACCAATATATAGTTGGCAATAAACAAATATATCTTTGAGTCCATTCGAACCGATAGTAATCAATCCACAGTCAACGGCGATATTCATGAGATGATTACGAAAGAAACTGTTTCACATCATCCGATTTCACCATATAGAATCAAAATTCAAATTTCCCATCTAAATTTTTTGTTAATACACAGAAGTATCTCAACTAAGGATGAATAAATAAAATTTGTTTACGTTGTATTCAAACTTATAAATCCGAACTACTTATACGCAATGCGGGACAATAACATAAAAATATGGTTATTACTTTGTACATACAAAGTTTGTTGTTTTTGTCATCATATCCGTATATTACCCCCAAAACACAACATAACAGAAAAAAATGTCGGATCCTAAAAATTATTTAGAAGATAATACAACATAACGAGTAAAATAAGACTCCTATATTGAAAATTCGCTAAAAATAACAACACTTTTTTTTGTATATGGCAATATATATATGTACAGTATGATCTGTAAAGCACTAAACTAATAAGGCAGTTTACAGGTTTTAATCATTATGCACATTAAAAAATCGAGAGGTCTATATGTCAGGGATAAAAAGGGACGTCATATTTCAATTCCCGCATATACGGTATTTACCAACGTAATTTTGGCATAGTTATGACATACTACTTCCTTCGTCTTTCTTGTTTATTTTTTGCACAAATATCAGCAAAACCCATTAGTCATAGTAAGCAAATTGTAAGCAAGCGTATATTCATTAAATGTTAAGCAATGAAGTATGACAAAGTGTCTGATATACAGTCAAAATTTCATATGACCTTAAATGCGATTTAGAAGAAAGTTAGAAGATGGCTTGTAATAGAGAGGGTTTTGCCTATATGCTATAAAAATTGCATTTTAGTATAAACTGATTAATTTGCAGTATAATTCAGTCAAAATTATGAAAAAAGTTGGACATAGACATTAAAACTTTTGAAGCAACAAATTTTTTGTTTTTTTTTTTAATAATCACGAATCACTACATATCAGCTGAATTGAATCTTAAACTACACGGGACTGTTCATTATTTACTATAAGTCACGTAATTAAACTTTGGTCTATATTACGAAAAATTTGTTTGATTGTCTTTTGCCTTTTATCTGTAAAGTTTGATCCAGAAATAGATGTACAGTCTACTATTGTTAGGCAGTTGTTTTTCTTGTATAGCGTACGCTCAGTATCACTTTTTTTACGACTAAGTTGTAACTACTCGTTTAGCAATTTTTTTTTCTTATTTTAATTCTCTGTTAGTTGGGCTATAACACAGTAGTTACTCTCATTAGGCTCAGTTCTTCCCGATCAGCTACTTTCAGTCCTGTGGAACTAAATCAATCGGCTTCGTTCTTTTTAGCAGTTTTGTATCTGCGCTGTCGACGTCGTTGACCATATGTTGAATATCCGTGTTTTCATGGAGTTTTAAACACTGGATATATTTTTTGGCATGTTTTGTGATTTCTTCGTTGACGGTTCCCATCTTTAGATCTCCATGTAACATATCATTTCTAATAAACCGAGGCGCATTGACAATGCATCGTAGTATATTGTTCTGGAACGTTTGTATAATTTTAAAGTTAGTTTTCTTTGTGCATCCTCAGAGCTGGATGCTACAGGTCCACAAAGGTTTAAGTATTTGCCTGTATAAAAGCAGCTTATTGTGAATTACTAGCTCACTGTTTCTTCCAATGAGCCAATATATTTTTCAGAACTTTATATCCAGCTCTCGCCTTTTCTTCTTGACATGCTCTTTCCATCAGTATTACTGCATCACTGAGAATATCCATTGATATCACTCAGATTCGTTGGGTAGAAGACAATATTGTGAATTGGTAGTTATTTTAATTGAACATTGCTATGTGGATCTCACTGTAAGTAATAATGGAGTTTCATCCACATCAAAATGTTATTAAAAATTTTAGCCATTTAATTGACGAGAGGCGACTTTAAACCGCGTATGTATCCTTAGTTTAAAAGGTAAACCGACTGTAAATTTTGACAGTTAAAATTGCAGAATAGTTATTTAGAATTTGGTCAAGCAAAGATCAAATCTAAGTTCCCCGCATTTATAAAGTTTATCATCTAACAATCGGCTTTTTACTTTCAAAGTGTTTGAATGTGTTATTTCACTATACGACGTACAGTTATTATGCTTGCGAGCTCTTAAAATATAAATCGATTTGTTAAAATTATTTAATTTATTGCAGCTAAACTATGAACCTTAAATCGTTACCATCTGACTTCTGCAAGTAAGTTCTAAAGTAATAGTAGATTGTAAACCATACCAACAGGTACAGTTAAGCTTTAACGAATTCTAACCGATAACCTCTGAAAGGCCTCCTTGGTGACCAACATGTTTAAAAAAACAACAAAACAAAAATAAAAAAATAAATGAATATTAGATTAAAACCGGTTACTTTGCTCACTATTGCAATAAAAAAACAGGAGTATTGGCAGGCAATATGGACCCACTTAATTAAGTTAAATTATTTTTGATAAGCATATTCTTGATAATAATTATTAAAAATGTATCTAAACAATTTATGGTTCATGCACTTCTTATGTTACGATTAGTTTGTAAACCTTAAAAATTTTGTTTTTGTTTTCTGCAAATCTAATTGTGATTAGAGTAATGTATTTGGTGTATCAATTTTTTGTTCTTTTAGAAGTGAATATGTGGTAGGAAGAAACAAGTGGCCCAACGGAGCTTGGTTTTCCATAAGGTAGGTAGGCCGATAAAAATAAATTGTCTGTTAACAGCTAGGGTTGAAAATGGAGACCTGTTTGTTACGCATTTTCACAACTAGCTTTGGAATGTAGAATTACCGCTTGATAAGCTCTTCGGTTTTACGCATAGCGAAATGCCCTTGGTCATGGTATATTTTGATTATTTCTCGTTCCATTTTACTCGGCACAAGAGTTGTGTTTTCATTAGTAATAAAATAATCAAGATACTTACCGATTTTCAGCAGTTCAAAAATCGGTTGCAACTCAACGTCGTCCTTCTGTGCTGCTCTCACTCGATGTTATATATCGTCAACTATAGGTAGAACTAGAGGATTTCTGCTGAGCGCATATACAAGCCTTATTCGACTGCCTCGTCGGTGCTCTAATTGGAAATTAAACTCTTGTAATGCAAGCGCCCATCATGCAATTCTCGAGTTTAATTCCTTTCGTTCCATGGTTCCCTTGAATGGAGTCGGTAATGATTTTAAAATTAAGCCCGAGAAGGGAAACTCGTAATTTTTTAAGAGCAACTATGATTGCCAGAACTTCTGCTTTCTTGCTTTTTGGCACTTAGAAGTCTTTTTTTAGTAGTAAAAGACTGGATGCATTTTGTCCTCTTCGTCTGCCTTCTGCAGTAATATGGCGCCTAACCCCATCTTACAGGCATTAGTATGTAGTTCTGTTTCCACCTTATACGAATATATTTTTAATACCGGATGCCTGACCAAACATTTCTTTAACTGGTCAAACACGGCTTTTTGTTCTACGCTGAAATTGAAGTCATCATCTTTCCTCAGCACGTTACTTAGAGGTCTGGCCATCAAAGCATAGTTATCCACAAATCTTCTAAAATATCCAGAAAGTCCTAAGAAACGCTGCACTTTTTTGACTGAATCTGGCTCTGGAAATTTTAAAATCACCATAGTTTTTTCTGGTGATGGCTGAATTGTCCGTTCTCAATCAAATACCCCAAATACGCAATTTTACGGCTTAAAAACTGACATTTGCTCCACTTGATACACAACCCGTCAGCTCTGCAGTACAAAAAACTTCTTTCAGTCAGAGTAACATGCAGCAGGGATAATTACGTCATTCATATAAACACACATGATCCCATTACGACACAAATCTTGGAATACGTCATTGATAAAACGCATGAAAACGGAGGGGCTGTTTCAAAGACAAAACGGAATTTTCAAGAATTCGTACCGAATAGTGTAACAAACGCTGTATGCTTAATGGACCCTTCAGCAACCGGATCATGGAAAACCCCGTTTCGGAGATCCAATGTTGAGAATACTTTAGCCCCACCAAGTTTATTGATTTGATCATCGATCAACGGTAAAGGATACCGATCTCTAACGATAATGCTACTTAATTTGCGATAGTCCACGCATATTCTGAGGAACTGCGACGAATAATTTTTTCCTCTAGCCAGTCGCCGAGTTGACTTTTCACCATCTCCATCTCCAAACGTCTCAGCTTGAAAGCAATTGGCTTTTGATTCAGCACCTCAATGTGTAATTTGATGTTTGTTTGTGTTATGAGCCTCTCCGAAATGTAGTTTACCATTACTTTTATAATAAAATCTGCTATTGCTGAATTGTTTATATGTCCTAGCTCAATTGGAACGTCTCCACATTCAATCGCCAATGAGTATGTCTCTGCAACAAATTTTGTCATTGTGGTGCTCTCTGGAGTTAACAAAGTAATAGTTTGGTTGATGAGTTTTCTACCTAAAATAAAATCGACAGGCAACACCTCATCTTGAACAGCATAAATATTAGTTTTATATTTTTCACCATCAATTAATAGAATTGTCTCAAAAGACCCTAATGTACTTAGACCTCTGGAACCTTCATCACGAAACACAATGGGTTTGCCATCAAAACTTCTTACTTCAGTGACTAAAAACTTTTTTTATGACATAAGATTGATGACACTACCTGTGTCTACTAGAGCACAACTCTATTCCATTTAGTGAAATTTTTTTTTATATTTTGGATGATTCTTCCCACTACACGACTTCTTGGCAGATTCCAATTTCTTGTAACAATATGTAGAAAGATATCCGGAATTCCTGACACGTGTAGAATTTTGCGCCTATTGATTTATTTCTGCAGTCATTGCTCACGTGGCCAGCTCCACCACAATTGAACACCGTTGGCCCCTTCTAGATTTTTGGAATGGTTTGATTTCATCATTTGACTTCAGTATTGCTTGTTCACTTTTATGGGTACTCTTCGATTTGTCCTTGATTTCTTCATAGTAACTCAAGTTCGCCTTAAACTCCTCAACTGTTTTTGTACAACTCCGCTTTGTTTGGTCGATAATTCCATCTTTGCAATACTGTATTACTGCCAAGCGCCCACATACTTAGTAAATAATTAGTGTTCGATTCATTAGGTAGTTTTACCGTTCGGCCATCTTTTTGTAAAAAAATGCACTGTTCGTCTTCTCCGGAAACGTTGCTCTTAATAATTGAATTAACTTGTCCCACGTGACGATGTTCCCTGCCACCCTCAAACACTTTTTTGCTATTCCACTCAGTAAACGCTTTGCATACACCACCTTTTGTTGATCTGCCGGTACAAACAGCTGCTTCCTCGATATCTTTCACCCACTTACTAAGCAGGTAATCGTCGTCTCCACTGAACTTAGTTAGAGATTCCTCAACATCTCTAAACGTAAAATTTGAACAAATATTTGGGTTGGTTGACGTCGATCCACCGCTTTTCATCAGCTCATTTTCTATTTTTAAAAGTTCAATTTCCTTATCCTTCAATTAGCATTCTTTCTTACTAATTAATTCCATTTCTTCCTCACTCTTCAATACGCGCTTTCCCTCTCTTAAATTTGCTATTATTGCGGTTACTTAGTGCAAACGTCAAAGGTTGGTGGTGGTCAGTCACAATTTTGATTCTTTTGGCACCATATAGGTAGTTTCGAAGACTTTCCAAGGCCCAGACTATCGCCAACATCTTCCTTTCATTTATGGCGTAGTTTTCCTCCGTTGCATTTAAGGATCTCGAAATATACGTGATCGGGCGATCTTTTCCTACTTCGACTTGTGATAGATTCGCTCTTATCCTGACATTCGAAGCATCTGTTGTTAAGATGAAGGGTCTTTCGAAGTCAGGGAATATGAGTAAAACTGATGATGACAATTGTACCTTCAATTGTTCGAAGGCTTTCAATTCCTCTTTACCCAATTCAATTATGACTTTCCCTGATTTATTTACCTTTACCTGGGCATACTCCCCACTTGTGGGATTTGTTAGTGGTTTTGCGATTTTCGTAAAATCCCTGATGAATCGTCGATAGTAAGACGTTAGTCCAAGGAACCCTTTTAATTCTTTGAGGTTCTCCGGCGGTTTGAGATTCCTAATTGCTGGTACTTTTTTCGGATCTGCCTTTATGCCTAGACTGGTTATGATGTAGCCCAGATTTTCCGTTTCTTTCTTCAGGAATTCTGTTTTGATGAGGTTTACCCGGAGATTTGCGTCTTTTAGTTTTTTTAAAGGTTGTTCTGACGTTAACAAGATGTTGTTCTTCGTTTTCTCCGCCGAAGACGATTATATCAAATTTTTCCTATAAGTTCTTTAGGGACGTCATCTATCACACGTTGGAAGATGGCGGGCGCGTTCTTCAGCCCAAATGGTAGCCGCAGGAATTCATATTTCCCATTCACTGTTGAGAATGCGGTTTTTGGAATGTCCGTTTCTTTCATTTTTATGTTGTAGGAGCCTGAGGTCAAGTCGATTGTTGTATAGAACCTAGAATTCCCTAAGCTCGCGATGATGATATTAATGTCCGGGATCGGGTAGGTATCAGAAATAGTGACTACATTCAGTTTCTTGAGGTCAATTACCATGCGGTACTGTTTTATTCTTGAAGCATCTAGTTTTTTTCCAAGATCCATATGGGCGAATTATATGGGCTCTTTGATGGTCTGATTATTCTTTCTTCGGACCTCATATTTATGGGGTATGGGTACGTTTCTGTAAATACAGGATCTCCTGTGTTTGTTCTTATCTCTACTCTCACGGTTGTATCTATGGTTGGTTCGTCATTGATCGGTCCAAAAATGTGTAAGAACTCATTGATTAATGTTATCAATTTTAGCTTCGTTTTTCCGTTCAAATGGCTATCTCTGACCTCAATGTTGTTTACTTGGGTCAAGATTTTCTCCTTCAATGGAATACTGACACCTGGAGAGATTGTTAGTATTTTTTCTCTCCTATCATGGCTTCGACCTTTTTTAAGGTGTCATCACCGATTATACCGTCGAATGAGGTCAAACCAGGTAACACAAAGAAGTTCACTAGGATATAATTTCCAAATCTTTTAAATACAGGTGCTGTTATTTTGTGTTTTTTTGGTATGTCACCTGCTGATCTGACGGTGAAAGGTTTGTCTACTGTTTGTGCAACCATGGCGAGTTCTTTCTTTATAAAGTTTTTGTTGGCCCCGTATCAATGAGAAGTTTCAGTATTTTGTCGGTTCGGCATTTATATTCTAGGTAAGGAAGGCTTGAGAGGCCTCCTCTATAAAATTCAACTCACCAGTTAGATCAGAACTGTTATCTTCATAGTTTTGAATATACTCTTCATATTCTTCACATTCTTCGTAAGAGTCTTCACTTTGCTGTTCCAAGTGAAACACTCGTTGTTGTTTTTGGCTTTCACATTTGCATCTGAAGTTACTTTCCTTTTGAAATTTGGACGATTCGTGTAATTGACCTTTTGTGTTCTTATTGATGGATCCACTTCCATTGGTGTTGGTGGCTTTGGTTGTTGTGGCCGCTGTGGTAATCTAACGTCCTGTCGTTGATGATTAATTCCATATCCCACATTTCTTTGCTGTAGGGATAACCTTGGAAGCGGTCTTGGTGGTTATTGGTTGAATCTGTTTTGCGAATAAATTTATTGACTGGCACTGTAACCACATTGTTGCTGTTAAAACTTCTATCGTGTATTGCATTCAGGATATTTCGGTTGCTACTCCTCTAACGAATACATCCAGTGCGCGGTTCCTATACATTTCCATAAGAACTTTTATTGTGTCTTTGTTATAACTTTCGGTCTTTATTTTGTTTATAATGAGTGATTAATATTAGCATAAAACTCGTCGATGCTTTTGTTTCTCTGCGTTAATCTACTAAGCTGATGTTCCAGCATCATATTCCAGTGATAAGCAATTTTAAATTTCGCTGCAACTGCCGTTAAAAACATTATACAATATGAGCGCCGAATCAGCAGTTCCCCTTATTTTCTGTCGTAAGCTTTGGAGAATAGCCCGTTAGATCGGCTTGTCCTTGACGATCTCATAGTATTTTAATATACTCTCCACACTATTTATCCGCGATACATAGAGTAAGGGAACTCCTTTACACAGTGTGGGAGTTTGCTTATCTCTTTCAGGTCATTTTTCTTTTTGTGGACTAGTCTGCACGTCGGTGTTGATATGTGGTTGCTCTTTTGCTTCCAAACGTTCTAATCTTCGTGTGATATTTTTCATTGCCTCAATGTGCGCATTGAATGCCCCGGTTAAATTAGTAATGGCTGCTTGCCATTGAAGCCATTTTGAATTATGTCTTTCATATTATTTTAGGGTTTATACTGTTGTGGTTTTTGGTAAAATTTCGTTATTTGCACTTTTGTTGTTTAATTTGTTTTTTTTTGTTTAATTTGTTGAGTATAAATTGATGCAGGGATTTTTGTTTTTCTGAAGATATAAGCTGGGTCGTGTACTCGAATGACTCGCAGATTCCTCGTTTGACTACAAACGTTTAAAGTTGCCCGTGGTCTACTAGTGGTACGTAGTTCACTCACACTAAACAATAAAATTACTATAGGGATAGTAATATTTTTTGTTACAAATTATTCTGATCGGCTGTAAAAAACACTTTATAACACTTTCAGGATAACTATTATTTGTTTCGGCACCAGTTAAGCTTAGAACCGTAGCTTAGACTAAAAAAATAATTTCAGACTATGTCTGCTTTTTTCTATTACCAACTTATATCTAATTTTTACATATTTTGATTTGCTTTATATAGGAAGATGCAAGTGCATTATTTTACACGCACATTTACAATTTTGCTGATTAGGAAAATGTAATTAAAAGAATTAAGTCACGTGTAAAGTATTGCTGATTTAGCCAATTTATGTAGAATGAATCTTGAACCTCTGTTGAATGCACATTCCATGTGTTTGATGATTTCCCATGAAATGTGTATGGCTTGAATTGATGACAGTATCTCGTGCCTTAACTTATATATATATATATATATATATATATATATATATATCTATATATATATATATATATATATATATATATATATATATATATATAATATATATATATATATATATATATATATATATATATATATATATATATATATATATATATATATATATATTGTAACGGATCAAGGTGCGAGTCCCAATTGATGTCATTAAAACGACATCATTGAGATCCGCACCCCGATGGCGTTAACAGAATCTCCGGACCATAGGCTGAGCTGCGGTATTTGAGCCGGCTAGACTCAGGGGAAGGGCGTGGGAGTTGCTCAGCATAGTCCGAAGCTTGAAAACCGCAAGGAAAGGAAAAGGATAGAAAGGAAGGAAAAGGTGTGAGAGTGGTCATGCTTACCCCTCGACCATCACGCGCCCCCACGCACGTGACCTGACCGCCGAGATCATCACGCCATCATTGAAAATTAAATCTAATTACTCATAATCCGAAAACAATAAATAAAATATAAACAAAAAAAATTAACCATCAAATAAGAAACAAATCAAAAAAAAATATTTTTTGATTTGTCTTTGTTTTATTCATTAATTAAGGAACTTAACTATCTTAATTAAATAAAAAAAATTTAACTTATATAAAGCAACCAAAACTTACATGTACCCTGTACCAACATGCATCTTAAAATTATAATACTATTATATTTATTACTGGCGAATCGATTTCGAAATGATTAATATTATTTTTGATTATTATTATTACAGTTATTATGCTTTTTATTATTATTATTGTTTAAAGGGTCATTCATTAAAAATTAACTCCAATTCCGTATATTGTTGACGTGTTTATGGTTATCACAGTTCTTTCTAGTTCACTATTAAATTTATTGTTAACTTTAATCCAATTATTATTTTTTATTATTACTTAACTTATTAATCAAAATTTTATTGATTTACAGGATACAATAATACAAGTTTAAATTATTTAAATGTTCTTTTCTAAATTCTTCATCCAAACTCATATTATAACACAAACATTTTATCGTAGTATAACTCTACATTTTTTCATATAAATGATACAAATCATATAAATGATCACAAAAATGATGGTTAATTGTGGTTTTCAAACTTTAATTAATTCACAATTATTCTCAACACGCACGTAAACGCTAAATGGATATTGTTTCTTTTTCTTTAGTTTAGATCCGACATTTTTATTGTCAATTTTCATAGAAAATTTTGTTTTATCAAATTATATTTTTCAAACAAAATTACACAAATTTAACTTAATTTTAGATGAACTTATTATTGATGAAATCTTTTGATTTCTCCTTGAAATTCATACAGTTTAATTATAATTAACATGGCCTTTTTATCAACTATGGCGATACTTTATTGTCTTTATATATATATATTTTCTTTTCACTCTTCGAAAAAACTAAACTTTCAAAAATTATCGCTTGAATTCTCCGACCAAAAAAAAATTTACTTCAGACTGTCCTTCCGCATGGAAGTGTGCGCATTTATATACCCACTCAGATCCCGTTACTGAATTTGTAAATAAAAAGAGTAAGAGAAATGAGCGGGTACACACACACGCACACCTCCACCAATACCTATACATAACCAAAACAATTTTGACAGGGGTGGGCACACCTTGTAGCGCGTACTACGAGGTATGCGTTACAATATATATATATATATATATATATATATATATATATATATATATATATATATATATATATATATATATATATATATATATATATACAGTGCGTTGCATAACTATATAACCACTCGTTTTTTTGATTTTTTAAAATAACGGATTTAAAAATTTCAAAACTTTTAATGCAAAAAGTTGCGTAAAGATGAAATATATAAAATACAAAAAAAACCGTTACAATATTCAATCGTTTTAAACAAAAATAATAAATATTTGAATTTGCCTTGTTGCATAACTATATAACCACTTTTATTTCAATAACTTTAACTCAATAAAAAACTAATAAAAATAAATAAAAACAAAAATGTTAATATTTCGTTGGTCCACCTTTGTTTTCCGCTATAGCTAAAATTCTATTCGGCATACTTCTAACCAACGAATGGATAATTTCGGGTGATATTTTCTCCCAGGCATGTTGACTAGCTACTTTTAATTCCTCTACAGTGTCAAATTGCCGGTTACCTTCGTAAATTTTTCTAACCAATATTCCCCAAAGATTTTCGATCGGATTTTGGTCTGGCGAACAAGCGGGCCAATCTAATACTGGCATGCAGTGTGTTTCAAACCATGAGTTTGTACTCCGACTCGTATGTACTGGAGCATTATCTTGTTGGAAAATCCAGTTTTCATCTTGGTTTATGTACAAGAAAGGTAATAGATGATTTTCTAACACGCCAATGTACTCTGCGCTGTTCATTTTGGTGGATGGAAACGCTAAGGTAAGAGTTCCCACTGAACAGAAAGCATCCCATACCATTAAACTACCACCACCAAAATTTCGTTTAGAAAAGTATTTTGGCTCTTTTCTCATATCTCTCCAATAGTACTGAGTGCCGTCCGGACCATCAAGATTAAATTTTTTTTCATCGGAAAAAATCATCTGTAATTGATTAATGGGTTAGTTTTGATAAAATCGCGTAGTTTTCATAACAACGAAACAATTATTTTTTTAATTACTTTTGACCAGTCGCGACTCATGTTTGCCCTAACAAATTGAAGACGGGCGACTTTGTGCCGTGGCAATAACTTAGGCGCTGATATCAGTTTACTGTGTTTCAGTTGACCAGCAAATTTCAAACACCGACAGATTGTGCTCCGACATACATTTAATTTAAGGTCGCTTTTCAGGCGCTAAAGGCTTTTGAAAGTATTACTCGCGGCTTTAATCAACCCACGGGTTTCGCGTAAACTCATCTTTTTTTTTTGGCCCTCCGTTTTTTTTTGTCCCGTAACTAACCGGATCTCTTAAAAAATTGCCAACGGTAACATGGCTGCGGTTTAATTTTTGCCCGATTCGTCTTAACGAAAAACCTTCTTCGGAAAGAGCCAGAATTTTGCCTTTTTCTTCGTCCGATAAATATTTTCCACGTGGCATTATTTTTCTAAGATTGTAGTTGTAAGGAAGCAAGGTGAACTAATACTAAAATTTTTATAATTTATAAAACAGCGAGAAAAAACCATCGAAATATGCCTACTGGTTATATAGTTATGCAACAAGGCAAATTCAAATATTTATTATTTTGGTTTAAAACGATTGAATATTGTAACGGTTTTTTTTTGTATTTTATATATTTCATCTTTACGCAACTTTTCGCATTAAAAGTTTTGAAATTTTTAAATCCGTTATTTTAAAAAATCAAAAAAACGAGTGGTTATATAGTTATGCAACGCACTGTATATATATATATATATATATATATATATATATATATATATATATATATATATATATATATATATATATATATATATATATATATATATATATATATATATGTATATATATATATATATATATATATATATATATATATATATATATTTATATATATATATATATATATATATATTATTATATATATATATATATATATATATATATATATATATATATATATATATATATATATATATATATATTTATATATTTATATAAAGCTGTCGTTATACACATTCAACAATCAATAAACAAAAGAAGCACACACAAAAACAGAAGACACCATACTGTGTGTTTGTGTTATTCTCGTACATAAATGATTTATTTGCAACTGAATCTTGTATTATATCCATTTTAAATATTTATAAATAAAATAAAACATATTTTCACTTGAAATAAGCATATTAGAAATAAATTGATTGGAACAACAAATTAAATAGTATATGGCACATAAAAGAAATTAAAAAATCTAAAATAAAAGCTCATCTCGGTTTAGACAACATCTATCACGTGTCAGGGGCGAGAAACATTTTTCCATTACATAATCCATCGAACACAGTAAAAATCACATATATGATCTTAATATTACATTAATAAATAATCAACTTAACATATATCATATGTCACTGCTGTTGTTGTTGTTGTTGTTGTATGCTTTTCATGTATTAGCGAGCTTTTACGCTATACACATTCATGTACATTATAATATAATGGTTTGGAATATGGAAAAATTTATTTTAAAATTAACTTTTTGTCTTGTATAATATAGTGTGTGTGTGTGTGCGAACTGCTTTCACAAACTTTTCAGTTCACTGATTTTGATAAATTTATAGGAAATTTTTACTCTGCTATTTTTATTATTTTTATTTTCTTACATCGGTTTATTTGATTTGCTGGATGACGACAAAATAAAAAACTTTTCGTTATTTTCGATTTTATTTTTCTTATCAAATAAAACGCAACAGTACAGCATTTCATCGGGAATTTATTGAAGAGGATTTACTTTGTTAAAATAAGATGATGATGACGACAACGAAGAAGATATATTATTGGAATTTATATTATATAAAGTGTATATACAACTTGCGGGAGGGAGAATACGCAAAAAGCTATCTAAGCGTTAAATAGAGTGATGAACTTAAAAAACAGGAAGATATATATATATATATCTATACGTATATATATCTTCCATGGTTTCGGACTCGAAATATTATGACCAAACTGTTTTTTTTTCTACTCTACGTATTCATTTCGCGTAAAATAAACATTAATAAAAAGTCGATTAATCATTTTCATTAAGTTGAGCTTTTCTTCATTTCGTTATTATTGCGAGTGTAATAAAAAACGTATAATAATAACTTATCCTGCGAAACTAATTTCGATTTAAAGTTATCATCTTTAAATATTTTCCGTGGTATGAGATAACCATCATAAAATTTTATATATAATATAATTATATATGAACGCGTATATACCGATTTGAGAAATGTGTTTAGTAGAGTTACACCATTGCCATGTTTATAGCCACCGGTATTATGAGCATCACAGTGATTATCTTAGGTTTTATAAGAAGGAATTAATAAATTTGTTACGAATTACCCATTTTCTATGTAGAAAGTGTTCAAAACCATTGATTACCCTAAATCTAACAGGATATTTTCAAACATCCACATTTTTGTGTATAGCTTCCGGACAAACCACAAACAATTTTTATACAACCTCGCTCTGTATTCATTTTTAAATCGTGAAATATTTCGGTACATCTGAAAATCTGTCTATATTGTTCATATCAATATCAATTATCGAACAGTAAAATTTTTTGTATGCCAAAATTCTGGCTAAAAAATGTTGACATCATGGCAAATCACAGCTTATTCGTTCCATTGAATTTAAATTTTTCGAATATTGTTATGTTCTGGACGGAGGACAATAGCCACCGTGATGCCACCAAAAACATATATGCTCCAATTATTAGATTCAATTAAAATAAAAACAACAAAAAAAATGTCTGTCAAACTAACAAAACAACGTATGATGAAAATACCTCGGGTGCTACACATATACAAGAGATGAATACAGAATAGTACTGTTAGGACAATATTGTGAATTATTATCCACTATGCGAATGATAATTTAGCAAAAATTTTCAATTGTTCGTTACCGTACAACAACATATGATATATTTCTGGAATTAATGGATTTGTTAAAAAAATTAATAAAAAAAAATATTGTGAAATGCTATTGCCTTTGATATTCATAGGACTATAATTGGTGTGGCGGGAAATTGGTATCGTCTTCTTGTATATATATCACAGTGTGGTGGTTTAAATTTCCAACATAATTTTTTTTATATTTCATCTGAATTCAGTTTAACGATTGAAAGTAAACAACTTTTCGTTGGATTACTACGTTCATCATTTCCTAACAAGTGGTTTAAAGGGCACCTTTAAAGACACAGTATCGGATGGTTATGGTCTATATAACCTAGTTTAGTTTTATTATGTTTATTATTGTTTTTGTAACCTGCCAAAATTTTATTATTCGATTATAATTATAACAATGCCATCTATAGTTAAGTAGATGAATTAATTATAACATGAACTTTGTAACATTACCTTATCAACATAAGGCTAATATTTAGATGCAGACTATGCAATAGTTAGCAAACTTTTGTTAAAGTAATGCTACCGGGCAAAATAGAATTATTTAATGGTTTAGTGGTACTCAAAACAAAGTTCACTTTAGTGATAGCTAGACATCCATGTAAATGTAGCTGTCCAAAACTTCAATGTTATTATTGACATCGAACACAGACTTGGGCTGTTCTGACGAAGACGAGAAATGCAACAACCTATTACGCAATGTCTGACCACATTCGTTCGACAACTTAAAATAGACAACTCGTTCTGCAGCGAACGTAGTTTTATAATTGTTTTTGTATTATTATATTATTATTATATTATTATATTATTATATTATTATATTATTATATTATTATATTATTATATTATTATATTATTATATTATTATATTATTATATTATTATATTATTATATTATTATATTATTATATTATTATATTATTATATTATTATATTATTATATTATTATATTATTATATTATTATATTATTATATTATTATATTATTATATTATTATATTATTATATTATTATATTATTATATTATTATATTATTATATTATTATATTATTATATTATTATATTATTATATTATTATATTATTATATTATTATATTATTATATTATTATATTATTATATTATTATATTATTATATTATTATATTATTATATTATTATATTATTATATTATTATATTATTATATTATTATATTATTATATTATTATATTATTATATTATTATATTATTATATTATTATATTATTATATTATTATATTATTATATTATTATATTATTATATTATTATATTATTATATTATTATATTATTATATTATTATATTATTATATTATTATATTATTATATTATTATATTATTATATTATTATATTATTATATTATTATATTATTATATTATTATATTATTATATTATTATATTATTATATTATTATATTATTATATTATTATATTATTATATTATTATATTATTATATTATTATATTATTATATTATTATATTATTATATTATTATATTATTATATTATTATATTATTATATTATTATATTATTATATTATTATATTATTATATTATTATATTATTATATTATTATATTATTATATTATTATATTATTATATTATTATATTATTATATTATTATATTATTATATTATTATATTATTATATTATTATATTATTATATTATTAAATTATTATATTATTATATTATTATATTATTATATTATTATATTATTATATTATTATATTATTATATTATTATATTATTATATTATTATATTATTATATTATTATATTATTATATTATTATATTATTATATTATTATATTATTATATTATTATATTATTATATTATTATATTATTATATTATTATATTATTATATTATTATATTATTATATTATTATATTATTATATTATTATATTATTATATTATTATATTATTATATTATTATATTATTATATTATTATATTATTATATTATTATATTATTATATTATTATATTATTATATTATTATATTATTATATTATTATATTATTATATTATTATATTATTATATTATTATATTATTATATTATTATATTATTATATTATTATATTATTATATTATTATATTATTATATTATTATATTATTATATTATTATATATTATATTATTATATTATTATATTATTATATTATTATATTATTATATTATTATATTATTATATTATTATATTATTATATTATTATATTATTATATTATTATATTATTATATTATTATATTATTATATTATTATATTATTATATTATTATATTATTATATTATTATATTATTATATTATTATATTATTATATTATTATATTATTATATTATTATATTATTATATTATTATATTATTATATTATTATATTATTATATTATTATATTATTATATTATTATATTATTATATTATTATATTATTATATTATTATATTATTATATTATTATATTATTATATTATTATATTATTATATTATTATATTATTATATTATTATATTATTATATTATTATATTATTATATTATTATATTATTATATTATTATATTATTATATTATTATATTATTATATTATTATATTATTATATTATTATATTATTATATTATTATATTATTATATTATTATATTATTATATTATTATATTATTATATTATTATATTATTATATTATTATATTATTATATTATTATATTATTATATTATTATATTATTATATTATTATATTATTATATTATTATATTATTATATTATTATATTATTATATTATTATATTATTATATTATTATATTATTATATTATTATATTATTATATTATTATATTATTATATTATTATATTATTATATTATTATATTATTATATTATTATATTATTATATTATTATATTATTATATTATTATATTATTATATTATTATATTATTATATTATTATATTATTATATTATTATATTATTATATTATTATATTATTATATTATTATATTATTATATTATTATATTATTATATTATTATATTATTATATTATTATATTATTATATTATTATATTATTATATTATTATATTATTATATTATTATATTATTATATTATTATATTATTATATTATTATATTATTATATTATTATATTATTATATTATTATATTATTATATTATTATATTATTATATTATTATATTATTATATTATTATATTATTATATTATTATATTATTATATTATTATATTATTATATTATTATATTATTATATTATTATATTATTATATTATTATATTATTATATTATTATATTATTATATTATTATATTATTATATTATTATATTATTATATTATTATATTATTATATTATTATATTATTATATTATTATATTATTATATTATTATATTATTATATTATTATATTATTATATTATTATATTATTATATTATTATATTATTATATTATTATATTATTATATTATTATATTATTATATTATTATATTATTATATTATTATATTATTATATTATTATATTATTATATTATTATATTATTATATTATTATATTATTATATTATTATATTATTATATTATTATATTATTATATTATTATATTATTATATTATTATATTATTATATTATTATATTATTATATTATTATATTATTATATTATTATATTATTATATTATTATATTATTATATTATTATATTATTATATTATTATATTATTATATTATTATATTATTATATTATTATATTATTATATTATTATATTATTATATTATTATATTATTATATTATTATATTATTATATTATTATATTATTATATTATTATATTATTATATTATTATATTATTATATTATTATATTATTATATTATTATATTATTATATTATTATATTATTATATTATTATATTATTATATTATTATATTATTATATTATTATATTATTATATTATTATATTATTATATTATTATATTATATATTATTATATTATTATATTATTATATTATTATATTATTATATTATTATATTATTATATTATTATATTATTATATTATTATATTATTATATTATTATATTATTATATTATTATATTATTATATTATTATATTATTATATTATTATATTATTATATTATTATATTATTATATTATTATATTATTATATTATTATATTATTATATTATTATATTATTATATTATTATATTATTATATTATTATATTATTATATTATTATATTATTATATTATTATATTATTATATTATTATATTATTATATTATTATATTATTATATTATTTTATTATTTTATTATTATATTATTATATTATTATATTATTATATTATTATATTATTATATTATTATATTATTATATTATTATATTATTATATTATTATATTATTATATTATTATATTATTATATTATTATATTATTATATTATTATATTATTATATTATTATATTATTATATTATTATATTATTATATTATTATATTATTATATTATTATATTATTATATTATTATATTATTATATATTATATTATTATATCTATTATTATATTATTATATTATTATATTATTATATTATTATATTATTATATTATTATATTATTATATTATTATATTATTATATTATTATATTATTATATTATTATATTATTATATTATTATATTATTATATTATTATATTATTATATTATTATATTATTATATTATTATATTATTATATTATTATATTATTATATTATTATATTATTATATTATTATATTATTATATTATTATATTATTATATTATTATATTATTATATTATTATATTATTATATTATTATATTATTATATTATTATATTATTATATTATTATATTATTATATTATTATATTATTATATTATTATATTATTATATTATTATATTATTATATTATTATATTATTATATTATTATATTATTATATTATTATATTATTATATTATTATATTATTATATTATTATATTATTATATTATTATATTATTATTATTATTATATTATTATATTATTATATTATTATATTATTATATTATTATATTATTATATTATTATATTATTATATTATTATATTATTATATTATTATATTATTATATTATTATATATTATATTATTATATTATTATATTATTATATTATTATATTATTATATTATTATATTATTATATTATTATATTATTATATTATTATATTATTATATTATTATATTATTATATTATTATATTATTATATTATTATATTATTATATTATTATATTATTATATTATTATATTATTATATTATTATATTATTATATTATTATATTATTATATTATTATATTATTATATTATTATATTATTATATTATTATATTATTATATTATTATATTATTATATTATTATATTATTATATTATTATATTATTATATTATTATATTATTATATTATTATATTATTATATTATTATATTATTATATTATTATATTATTATATTATTATATTATTATATTATTATATTATTATATTATTATATTATTATATTATTATATTATTATATTATTATATTATTATATTATTATATTATTATATTATTATATTATTATATTATTATATTATTATATTATTATATTATTATATTATTATATTATTATATTATTATATTATTATATTATTATATTATTATATTATTATATTATTATATTATTATATTATTATATTATTATATTATTATATTATTATATTATTATATTATTATATTATTATATTATTATATTATTATATTATTATATTATTATATTATTATATTATTATATTATATATTATTATATTATTATATTATTATATTATTATATTATTATATTATTATATTATTATATTATTATATTATTATATTATTATATTATTATATTATTATATTATTATATTATTATATTATTATATTATTATATTATTATATTATTATATTATTATATTATTATATTATTATATTATTATATTATTATATTATTATATTATTATATTATTATATTATTATATTATTATATTATTATATTATTATATTATTATATTATTATATTATTATATTATTATATTATTATATTATTATATTATTATATTATTATATATTATATTATTATATTATTATATTATTATAATTATTATATTATTATATTATTATATTATTATATTATTATATTATTATATTATTATATTATTATATTATTATATTATTATATTATTATATTATTATATTATTATATTATTATATTATTATATTATTATATTATTATATTATTATATTATTATATTATTATATTATTATATTATTATATTATTATATTATTATATTATTATATTATTATATTATTATATTATTATATTATTATATTATTATATTATTATATTATTATATTATTATATTATTATATTATTATATTATTATATTATTATATTATTATATTATTATATTATTATATTATTATATTATTATATTATTATATTATTATATTATTATATTATTATATTATTATATTATTATATTATTATATTATTATATTATTATATTATTATATTATTATATTATTATATTATTATATTATTATATTATTATATTATTATATTATTATATTATTATATTATTATATTATTATATTATTATATTATTATATTATTATATTATTATATTATTATATTATTATATTATTATATTATTATATTATTATATTATTATATTATTATATTATTATATTATTATATTATTATATTATTATATTATTATATTATTATATTATTATATTATTATATTATTATATTATTATATTATTATATTATTATATTATTATATTATTATATTATTATATTATTATATTATTATATTATTATATTATTATATTATTATATTATTATATTATTATATTATTATATTATTATATTATTATATTATTATATTATTATATTATTATATTATTATATTATTATATTATTATATTATTATATTATTATATTATTATATTATTATATTATTATATTATTATATTATTATATTATTATATTATTATATTATTATATTATTATATTATTATATTATTATATTATTATATTATTATATTATTATATTATTATATTATTATATTATTATATTATTATATTATTATATTATTATATTATTATATTATTATATTATTATATTATTATATTATTATATTATTATATTATTATATTATTATATTATTATATTATTATATTATTATATTATTATATTATTATATTATTATATATTATATTATTATATTATTATATTATTATATTATTATATTATTATATTATTATATTATTATATTATTATATTATTATATTATTATATTATTATATTATTATATTATTATATTATTATATTATTATATTATTATATTATTATATTATTATATTATTATATTATTATATTATTATATTATTATATTATTATATTATTATATTATTATATTATTATATTATTATATTATTATATTATTATATTATTATATTATTATATTATTATATTATTATATTATTATATTATTATATTATTATATTATTATATTATTATATTATTATATTATTATATTATTATATTATTATATTATTATATTATTATATTATTATATTATTATATTATTATATTATTATATTATTATATTATTATATTATTATATTATTATATTATTATATTATTATATTATTATATTATTATATTATTATATTATTATATTATTATATTATTATATTATTATATTATTATATTATTATATTATTATATTATTATATTATTATATTATTATATTATTATATTATTATATTATTATATTATTATATTATTATATTATTATATTATT
>OY744477.1:120482406-120537406 GCA_963556175.1 Tipula confusa
GACACCTCCTCGGGATAGAGATCGATTTACCTTCTCCGGGATTAGACAACAATACGAAGAACACGCTCGTGTTTTTATTCGATAGAGCCAGAATGTTGAAGGGACACCTTATCATTAAAATTGTATTTGTGTGGAAGGATTTTAATTGATTGATTGATTTAGAATGTATGGCCAAGCATTAAGCAGGATACGCCAGAAAGCGCTGGGGCGTACACCCGGTTTTACATAAATTTGGAAGGATGAGGCAAGAAATTAGTTAAATTATTGAGATCGATCCGGTTACAGACACCTTGGCAGCCAATAGTAAATTTTTCTAGGGTCAGGAGAGGAAAGGTATTTCAGTCGGAATTGGTCCAGTTTCTTGGTAACCAATATTCAAACTATTGTTAGCATAAGACAATCACAATTTTACTGAACTGCCCTCATTCTGTCATCTTTTATCAGCAACTCTAGCGAGTCATTAATCTGTAATCTGTAATATTCCATGAAAACAAAATCTATTAATGGGCTAATTTCTGCAAGCTGTAGGCTGTAATAAATTGGACTAGTTTTTGCCTGAAAATACAAATGAAAATGAAAGATACTCCTACAGCTACCAAGTCCTAAATTACGAACATTACACCAGAAGACCTTGGGAGAGAGAAGGATCTATCTTATCTTTGGAAAACTTATATTTAGAAGACCTTATTAATTCTACAACCCTGTTACGCGCCTGCCTATAATCAAATTGGGACTGGAAATTAGGATACTTTTACCATAAATGATATTTACTAACCCTAACGCAAATAGCATTAGAAATTTCATGACACCACAAAGGTGGAGATTTTGGTTTTAGAGTAACAGTCCTAAACGGAACACAAGTCTCTAAAACGAAACCAAGATAAACGTTGAAAATTTCGATTTGTCTAGTATAAGAACTAACAGAAAAGATGTCCTCCCAAGGAACTGAAGTACCGAGAATAAGACATACCGCTAGCAGTTGGACAACAAAAAATTGGTGCAACAGTGTTATAAACGGATAAGTTAAGAATATTTTAAAGATTCAAATAATCTCTAGAAAATGAAGAATTTTAGAAGATATCAAAATTAAAATCACCCGCTATTTTTATTTAATCGAAACTACAAGCAAAATAACTAAACAAGCTTTCTATACCTACAAGAGATTTTTTAAATTTAACATACGACCTCTTACTAGTATAAATATTTTATTGAATTAATATAACGATAATAATATAAAATTAATATAAATCAATTGAACTAACCGTTTTACGATAAATACATCATATAATCGCCTAAAATCTAATTTATATACACTTTATTTGACACAAAACTTTAAATTTATTATAAATTAGATTTAAAAAAAACTGATTAAACCACTAATGATGTAATTGTGTGGAAGGAGTACTAAAACTCTTCAAATGGCGGCTAAAATTTTACAACTTAAGTTCTAACGATGAGTTCATGATTTGCAAATAAACAGTCATTTTCAATAAAGCTGTAAATCTTTGCAACGATCGTGGCGTATACCGTCGAGCTCTTTTTAAGGAGCAGTTTCAATAATGAGACACGCTAAATATGATTTTCTTGACCGTTGAAAAGTTCATAAATGTAGTTATCTTTTAAAAAACGACACAGTCGAAGTACAATAGTAATGCTCCACCATCTGAACGATTCATCGTTATCCTGATTGTTTATTTACTATGAGCCAGCAATGGCCTGTATCAGACATCGATTATCATCATACATTTGTTAGATACATATGGACAAATCAATTCAAGCATTTCGATAAGGTGAACATCGCTTTTATATTTCAATATTCGAATACTAAATCATAAAGCATTGAAATTACCAAGACACAAGACAAGATAACATAAAAACGATTACAATAACATATTTTGATATCAAGATAAAAATTTTTGTTTTTGTATCTCTAAGATAACATGTAATTGGAATGGTTCAGTGGATATGTATGTATCAATTGATATGTCGGAATAGATTCCAAATTCAATTCTATTGAAAAATCTAATACAGAGCTAGGTGATAAATGAATAAAAAACCATCAAGATTGATCGTATAATGGAACGATTTGTTGTATGCTCCATTGTTCGTTTTTTTATAATATCGGTTGTGAAATGTGTACAGTATGATTCGTAGTACGTTCCGATATTGCTCTGCTTTCTACATAACCAACATGCAAAGGTTGCTATATCAAGATGTTTTGTGGTATTGGAAGATTACGAATGTACAATTAGTAAAGAAACAGTTCGAGTACACTTCCTTATAGAACTCATGCTTTCGAAGTCCAATGGGGGAGGGTTGCCAAAGGGATTTTTCATCACCTGATTATGATCGGTAATGACGAAGTTGGTAGAGCTTCGGCCCCAGAAAAAGATTGCAGGGTTCAAAAACAAACAAACAAAACTGTTTTAAAAAATTATCGATTTATATTTAAAACAATGTGTATGGTTCTATGAATCATACTGTATATATATTTTTGTCTCATGTAGAAATGTCAGATTGTATTATTATTATTTTTTTGTTGATGTGAATTACAGAGTTATCCAAGTGAAAGAGTGTGTAGGTAAATCAGATAAATCTTACCTAATCCGTACATATTTTAAAGGCACGACTCAAAAGTGTTTTGTGAAAAATAAACGCCTTACAATTTTCAGTGGTTTAATTTATTAGAAAATTATGGTAACAATTTTAATAGAAATGCTTTGTGTGTTGCCGTTGGCACTTACATTAAGCTCAACTAAATATGTTTTCCTCTGATAGAGAATTGTTTGGTGTTCTTTTGCTTGAGGAATAATATTCTCCGGTACTATATGTATAGTAAGCCCTGCAAAGTCATGTATAGAAAAAAGTCTCTAATATACACTTCTATTTGTCTCTCCAGAATTTTTAATACAAAAGAAGATAAGCTAATTGGTCTAAGGTCTTTCAGATCGCAGTGAGAGCCTTTTCCCGCCTTAAATATGAAAATAACCTTTATTTCAGTCCCTTTTTTTGGAATGTGGCATAGTTCCAGGCTACGTTTGAAGATCACCTCAAGCCAGGGAACCGTTAAATCAGAGGTCTGTTGAATGTTGGCTGGAATAATCCCATTCGGACCTGCTGAATTAAACCGCTTAAAACTTTTTGCCAACCGCAGGATATTCATCCTGCTGTTAATCTTCCCAGCGAGCCCACCCAGTAGAAGATCCAAAGAATCTGCTCCCGTTGTAGTCCACATACCATCCGGGATTGAAGATAACTGGGAATGGCTTAAGGTTTGAGGACTTCCCTATAGGATTCCCAGTCCACGTCATGTTTAGTCTCGTCGCATTTTTGAGGAGTCCCTTGCATTTCAGAGGCCCAATCTAAATAAATCCACCATAAATTCAATTAAAACGATAAAAAATTAAATTTAAATTAAAGTAAATTTACAAAAGAACAGTTATATGTGCAACAATATACTAACCCTGTGTTTATCTTGTAATTAAGCTGATAAAAACCGGTTTAAACCCGGTGAGAAAACTCGGTTCGAGTAATAATACTTCTAAGGAATGCTATCATCATCTGGGTTTTGGCAACCAGGATTTGAAGTGTAAAAACTGATGGTCTCCTAATTCAAAATTGTATATAACCGCAAAATTATCAAAAAAATTAAAACTAAAACACCGTTAACAAGAGATCATTCAATTGGCAATTCGTAGTTGCTGATGTGTTGATGCCCATCGGAGCGGATTTTCTAAAAGAATCTGGATTACATTTATTGACATACAGTGACAGTGGCTCATCAATTCGTAAACCCCTTTGTATGCAAGTGGTGCTTTATCAACAAGCTGGAAGTCACTCAGCAAACAAGAGGATTCCTGTGTATCAAATACGAAATTACACATCGACTAGGAACCACCGGACCACCGATTGCTAGCAAAACTCAATGTTTGGCACCAGACTGGATTTGAAGAACAACTAAAAGTTCCTGGTACAGTCCTTTACATTTAGTACAGAAGATAAATGGTAAATGGAGACAATGTGGAGATTACCGCGGTTTAAATCGAGTCACTTTTCCTGATCGATATCCAATTCCACACCATCAAAATTTTTCATACCGACTTTATGAGTGCACCGTTTTTTCTAGTTTTGGATTCCCCAAAACTGCAATTTCAACTCCTTTTTGTTATTCGAGTTCACTAAAATTACTTCCAGTCTCAGAAATGCTGCACTTTTCAGAGATTCATGCATTCCATATCATTGGGACTAAACTTAACATTTTTCTTTCGAAGAAAAATATTCTCCAATTAAGGTTCTTAAGGTTAGAATTTTTCAACTAAATGATGCACAACAAATATGTAGTGCTTATGACAGAGAGTTGCTCGCAGCTCTTATTATTTACACAAACCACTTGTTTACGCTTTGTAGCGTAATGTATTGTAGTCGCCTAGTACTAATAACTACGTCGTTATGTCGTATGAATTATCCCCCCCCCCCTTTAGTACAAAAGGACACGCCGCCTATGATTTATTCTCCTATTTTGTGTATCAAACGATTATTCTCATTGGCCGATATCAATGTATCGTATAACCAAACCGATTGGTCGATGAATCACGTGATTATTTATGCGATGAAACGAGCGTTGTGATTGGGTGTGATTGTAACGATCATCTCAAAAAATACTAACAAAGAAAAAAGAAAAGACAGATGCGCAGAAACCGTGGTACAATATAGATTTAGTCGTAAAAAAAGTTTTTCGGAAATTAGGTTTAATCCGGTTTAATTATTCTTGATCTATTTTAATCATTTTTTTAGTTAAATGACCGATTTATAAATAAAGAAAATATTATTCAAAAACAAACTTTTTAAAGGACTACGAGAGAATTTACGGGAAAAAACGCCTTTAAAATTTAGGCAACAAAAAAAATTAAATGCGACACTTCGACTGCTATACCAAGACCTTTCAATTGAATTGAATTTCGGAATAAAAGTTTTTGAAACATTTCATTACTTATTCCACTCGGTGATAAAGGCATTTGGTAATTTAATGACAAAAAATGTCATGTGACCATAAACTAAAATCTTATAGGGACATATATGCCATGTACCAGAAAAAAAATGACCAAACGCTACTTAATTTAGAATTGCAACGAATCTTCATTGTATGTCCAACATCTTCGCAAGCATGAATATCATATTTGGTTTACAACAAAAAAACCTACAAAAAACTATTTACTATCAATATACAAAACATGTACGTACCTGAACAAATTTAGATTCAACCTAATGTTCCATTAAATATGAAATTTAATTATAATTCACTCATGCCCATTGCTTTGACCGACTGAACCGGAATGATTCCATGTACGTGACATAATTATTAAAATTCAATTTAAAGTTGATTTTATCCGCATGTGATTGTCATTCATATCAACCGATTTTTCGCCAAATGTTAAATGATTTACAAACTTTTATTTGATTTCGATCCGCAAAAAAAAAAAAAAAAAATACGGACGACTGGCGAGATACATCAATTTTGAAATAATGAAAAGTTAATTTAAATTTTATTGCCATCATTCATTTTTCGGGGACACAATGCAGTGCTGGTAGACGAACGACCGCAACAGTATAGAACCGAAAATAATTGTATTTACTGAAAATATGTGCTTTGATTCATTTTATTGGCATGTACATAAACAAAACCATATACTATACATGCAATATATTCAGCATCCGATAGCTGTGTAAACCAACAATTTAACAACATCAAAATTATGGTATGTACGAGTATATGAGAGAAAAACATGTTGTACCTAGTCTACAGGGATTTTCTTCGAACATAAAATTGAAAAAAATTATTTTTCAGTTTTCATTCGGTTGTTTGGAAATAAATATTGATTTCGATTTACCTACCTGTTTGCTGGATAGAGCTACATAAATTTTACCGAAGGAAATAAGAACTATACCAATTTTATAGTAGCTCAAACAGCAGGGATTATATTGTTTTTATGATTGAAATTAGCATTTTTTTTTTGCATTTGGATTAAGGATCAGGTTGTACATCAACAATGAGAATATTGATTAAGAAACCATTTGGCAGGTGGTTGGTCTTTTTTTTTTAATTTAATAACCTTTTTCAATTTACTGTAAATATATAGGGAAACTACTGTCTATAAAATCTAAATCTGAAAAAGGACCAACATTTTATAAAATTTTAGTATTATTTTTAGGAGCTAAGTGTACCTGAAAATAATTAAAAACCCGTGAGTAGAGTACAAAAATATTTTCATGTTAAGTATCAAAACATGACAAAAGTGCAGAAAATAGATGCAATACCTGAAATAGCTGCAGAAGTTCTAGTACCAAACAAAATAAATGGAATAAAAATTCAGAATAATTTGTTTGGTGTATGCTCTTTAGAGTCCAATCTGGCCCTGGCATATGCCGATGATATTTGTGGTTATATTGAACAACAAGGGTGTATAAGAACTAATATAGATCCACTTGTAAGATTTTTTGCATCCGCTGGTATCAACGTAAATTAATGCCTCGTAAAGTAATGTGATTTGTAAAGTACCCAATGAATTATTACTCAAGTCTTAAAACGATGCAAATGATGACAAGCTGAAATTGTGCAAGGTTGATCAGACCTGTTGTCATGTATGAAAGCAAGAGTTGGACCCTGACAGAATAACCGTTAAAAAACCAAACTCTCCTCAACACTCTTAAAACCAAATTAAAAAATGTTTATGAATTGCAGTCGCAAAAAAAATTGTTTAGCACAAAAACAAGATGAAATAATCGTACAAAATTCTAAAATGTATGTTTAGCAAAGAACGAAATGCAAACCATTTTTCAGAACAAAATGAAATAATCGATAAACGGTCATAAAACGACGCTAGACTCTCAATACACTTAAAAGTACCTTGATAGGTCAAAAAAAATATGTAGCACGAATACTAAATGAGATAACCGTTAAACTGACTGTTAACAAGTTTTCACAACAAGTTTATTTGATTGATTGATTTAGAATGTATGGCCAAACATTAAGTAAGATATGCCGAAAAGCAATAAGCCTACTGTATACCCGTTTCTACATATACTTGGAAGGATTGGACAAGACAGTTTTATGTATTATTTAGAAAGACCTGGTTCCAGATACCAACAATTTATCAGTAATTTGCGAAGTTTCTCTAAAAAATCTATAATTGGACTGTTTTCTCCAAGCCGCAAGCTGTAACAAATTGCAACAAAGAATTATTTAATTAATTCATCCCATAGTTGCTAAAAATTATTTCAGTTGTAAGTTCTTATATAATAATATAATAATATAATAATATAATAATATAATAATATAATAATATAATAATATAATAATATAATAATATAATAATATAATAATATAATAATATAATAATATAATAATATAATAATATAATAATATAATAATATAATAATATAATAATATAATAATATAATAATATAATAATATAATAATATAATAATATAATAATATAATAATATAATAATATAATAATATAATAATATAATAATATAATAATATAATAATATAATAATATAATAATATAATAATATAATAATATAATAATATAATAATATAATAATATAATAATATAATAATATAATAATATAATAATATAATAATATAATAATATAATAATATAATAATATAATAATATAATAATATAATAATATAATAATATAATAATATAATAATATAATAATATAATAATATAATAATATAATAATATAATAATATAATAATATAATAATATAATAATATAATAATATAATAATATAATAATATAATAATATAATAATATAATAATATAATAATATAATAATATAATAATATAATAATATAATAATATAATAATATAATAATATAATAATATAATAATATAATAATATAATAATATAATAATATAATAATATAATAATATAATAATATAATAATATAATAATATAATAATATAATAATATAATAATATAATAATATAATAATATAATAATATAATAATATAATAATATAATAATATAATAATATAATAATATAATAATATAATAATATAATAATATAATAATATAATAATATAATAATATAATAATATAATAATATAATAATATAATAATATAATAATATAATAATATAATAATATAATAATATAATAATATAATAATATAATAATATAATAATATAATAATATAATAATATAATAATATAATAATATAATAATATAATAATATAATAATATAATAATATAATAATATAATAATATAATAATATAATAATATAATAATATAATAATATAATAATATAATAATATAATAATATAATAATATAATAATATAATAATATAATAATATAATAATATAATAATATAATAATATAATAATATAATAATATAATAATATAATAATATAATAATATAATAATATAATAATATAATAATATAATAATATAATAATATAATAATATAATAATATAATAATATAATAATATAATAATATAATAATATAATAATATAATAATATAATAATATAATAATATAATAATATAATAATATAATAATATAATAATATAATAATATAATAATATAATAATATAATAATATAATAATATAATAATATAATAATATAATAATATAATAATATAATAATATAATAATATAATAATATAATAATATAATAATATAATAATATAATAATATAATAATATAATAATATAATAATATAATAATATAATAATATAATAATATAATAATATAATAATATAATAATATAATAATATAATAATATAATAATATAATAATATAATAATATAATAATATAATAATATAATAATATAATAATATAATAATATAATAATATAATAATATAATAATATAATAATATAATAATATAATAATATAATAATATAATAATATAATAATATAATAATATAATAATATAATAATATAATAATATAATAATATAATAATATAATAATATAATAATATAATAATATAATAATATAATAATATAATAATATAATAATATAATAATATAATAATATAATAATATAATAATATAATAATATAATAATATAATAATATAATAATATAATAATATAATAATATAATAATATAATAATATAATAATATAATAATATAATAATATAATAATATAATAATATAATAATATAATAATATAATAATATAATAATATAATAATATAATAATATAATAATATAATAATATAATAATATAATAATATAATAATATAATAATATAATAATATAATAATATAATAATATAATAATATAATAATATAATAATATAATAATATAATAATATAATAATATAATAATATAATAATATAATAATATAATAATATAATAATATAATAATATAATAATATAATAATATAATAATATAATAATATAATAATATAATAATATAATAATATAATAATATAATAATATAATAATATAATAATATAATAATATAATAATATAATAATATAATAATATAATAATATAATAATATAATAATATAATAATATAATAATATAATAATATAATAATATAATAATATAATAATATAATAATATAATAATATAATAATATAATAATATAATAATATAATAATATAATAATATAATAATATAATAATATAATAATATAATAATATAATAATATAATAATATAATAATATAATAATATAATAATATAATAATATAATAATATAATAATATAATAATATAATAATATAATAATATAATAATATAATAATATAATAATATAATAATATAATAATATAATAATATAATAATATAATAATATAATAATATAATAATATAATAATATAATAATATAATAATATAATAATATAATAATATAATAATATAATAATATAATAATATAATAATATAATAATATAATAATATAATAATATAATAATATAATAATATAATAATATAATAATATAATAATATAATAATATAATAATATAATAATATAATAATATAATAATATAATAATATAATAATATAATAATATAATAATATAATAATATAATAATATAATAATATAATAATATAATAATATAATAATATAATAATATAATAATATAATAATATAATAATATAATAATATAATAATATAATAATATAATAATATAATAATATAATAATATAATAATATAATAATATAATAATATAATAATATAATAATATAATAATATAATAATATAATAATATAATAATATAATAATATAATAATATAATAATATAATAATATAATAATATAATAATATAATAATATAATAATATAATAATATAATAATATAATAATATAATAATATAATAATATAATAATATAATAATATAATAATATAATAATATAATAATATAATAATATAATAATATAATAATATAATAATATAATAATATAATAATATAATAATATAATAATATAATAATATAATAATATAATAATATAATAATATAATAATATAATAATATAATAATATAATAATATAATAATATAATAATATAATAATATAATAATATAATAATATAATAATATAATAATATAATAATATAATAATATAATAATATAATAATATAATAATATAATAATATAATAATATAATAATATAATAATATAATAATATAATAATATAATAATATAATAATATAATAATATAATAATATAATAATATAATAATATAATAATATAATAATATAATAATATAATAATATAATAATATAATAATATAATAATATAATAATATAATAATATAATAATATAATAATATAATAATATAATAATATAATAATATAATAATATAATAATATAATAATATAATAATATAATAATATAATAATATAATAATATAATAATATAATAATATAATAATATAATAATATAATAATATAATAATATAATAATATAATAATATAATAATATAATAATATAATAATATAATAATATAATAATATAATAATATAATAATATAATAATATAATAATATAATAATATAATAATATAATAATATAATAATATAATAATATAATAATATAATAATATAATAATATAATAATATAATAATATAATAATATAATAATATAATAATATAATAATATAATAATATAATAATATAATAATATAATAATATAATAATATAATAATATAATAATATAATAATATAATAATATAATAATATAATAATATAATAATATAATAATATAATAATATAATAATATAATAATATAATAATATAATAATATAATAATATAATAATATAATAATATAATAATATAATAATATAATAATATAATAATATAATAATATAATAATATAATAATATAATAATATAATAATATAATAATATAATAATATAATAATATAATAATATAATAATATAATAATATAATAATATAATAATATAATAATATAATAATATAATAATATAATAATATAATAATATAATAATATAATAATATAATAATATAATAATATAATAATATAATAATATAATAATATAATAATATAATAATATAATAATATAATAATATAATAATATAATAATATAATAATATAATAATATAATAATATAATAATATAATAATATAATAATATAATAATATAATAATATAATAATATAATAATATAATAATATAATAATATAATAATATAATAATATAATAATATAATAATATAATAATATAATAATATAATAATATAATAATATAATAATATAATAATATAATAATATAATAATATAATAATATAATAATATAATAATATAATAATATAATAATATAATAATATAATAATATAATAATATAATAATATAATAATATAATAATATAATAATATAATAATATAATAATATAATAATATAATAATATAATAATATAATAATATAATAATATAATAATATAATAATATAATAATATAATAATATAATAATATAATAATATAATAATATAATAATATAATAATATAATAATATAATAATATAATAATATAATAATATAATAATATAATAATATAATAATATAATAATATAATAATATAATAATATAATAATATAATAATATAATAATATAATAATATAATAATATAATAATATAATAATATAATAATATAATAATATAATAATATAATAATATAATAATATAATAATATAATAATATAATAATATAATAATATAATAATATAATAATATAATAATATAATAATATAATAATATAATAATATAATAATATAATAATATAATAATATAATAATATAATAATATAATAATATAATAATATAATAATATAATAATATAATAATATAATAATATAATAATATAATAATATAATAATATAATAATATAATAATATAATAATATAATAATATAATAATATAATAATATAATAATATAATAATATAATAATATAATAATATAATAATATAATAATATAATAATATAATAATATAATAATATAATAATATAATAATATAATAATATAATAATATAATAATATAATAATATAATAATATAATAATATAATAATATAATAATATAATAATATAATAATATAATAATATAATAATATAATAATATAATAATATAATAATATAATAATATAATAATATAATAATATAATAATATAATAATATAATAATATAATAATATAATAATATAATAATATAATAATATAATAATATAATAATATAATAATATAATAATATAATAATATAATAATATAATAATATAATAATATAATAATATAATAATATAATAATATAATAATATAATAATATAATAATATAATAATATAATAATATAATAATATAATAATATAATAATATAATAATATAATAATATAATAATATAATAATATAATAATATAATAATATAATAATATAATAATATAATAATATAATAATATAATAATATAATAATATAATAATATAATAATATAATAATATAATAATATAATAATATAATAATATAATAATATAATAATATAATAATATAATAATATAATAATATAATAATATAATAATATAATAATATAATAATATAATAATATAATAATATAATAATATAATAATATAATAAAATAATAAAATAATAATATAATAATATAATAATATAATAATATAATAATATAATAATATAATAATATAATAATATAATAATATAATAATATAATAATATAATAATATAATAATATAATAATATAATAATATAATAATATAATAATATAATAATATAATAATATAATAATATAATAATATAATAATATAATAATATAATAATATAATAATATAATAATATAATAATATAATAATATAATAATATAATAATATAATAATATAATAATATAATAATATAATAATATAATAATATAATAATATAATAATATAATAATATAATAATATAATAATATAATAATATAATAATATAATAATATAATAATATAATAATATAATAATATAATAATATAATAATATAATAATATAATAATATAATAATATAATAATATAATAATATAATAATATAATAATATAATAATATAATAATATAATAATATAATAATATAATAATATAATAATATAATAAAATAATAATATAATAAAATAATAATATAATAAAATAATAATATAATAATATAATAATATAATAATATAATAATATAATAATATAATAATATAATAATATAATAATATAATAATATAATAATATAATAATATAATAATATAATAATATAATAATATAATAATATAATAATATAATAATATAATAATATAATAATATAATAATATAATAATATAATAATATAATAATATAATAATATAATAATATAATAATATAATAATATAATAATATAATAATATAATAATATAATAATATAATAATATAATAATTTAATAATATAATAATATAATAATATAATAATATAATAATATAATAATATAATAATATAATAATATAATAATATAATAATATAATAATATAATAATATAATAATATAATAATATAATAATATAATAATATAATAATATAATAATATAATAATATAATAATATAATAATATAATAATATAATAATATAATAATATAATAATATAATAATATAATAATATAATAATATAATAATATAATAATATAATAATATAATAATATAATAATATAATAATATAATATTATAATATTATAATAATATAATAATATAATAATATAATAATATAATAATATAATAATATAATAATATAATAATATAATAATATAATAATATAATAATATAATAATATAATAATATAATAATATAATAATATAATAATATAATAATATAATAATATAATAATATAATAATATAATAATATAATAATATAATAATATAATAATATAATAATATAATAATATAATAATATAATAATATAAAAATGTAGTAATCTAAAATTCTTAAATGTGAATAAATTGTAGATTTAAAAAATATATCTCACGCTAAAATCAAATAAAACAACCGTTAAACTGACAAATTACCTCAATGAATTACACGAAAATCTAATTGATTTGCATTTTAATTCACTCAAATTTCCGACCTATTCTTAAAATATTAAATTACAGTTGGCCAATAGACAACGATTTTAGCCTTACTAATTATAAAGTAATTTTAAAATTAGAAATTTTGGAGTAGATTTTACTGCACCTACGAAAATACGTCTTGCTACACCCTTAATGGAAAACCCATTTAATATGCAATATTTTTATAAAGTTAAATTATTTGTAAATTTGATATATGTCACACCTATAAACACCCAACCTGTGTGTTTTGAAATGTTTGTGAAACCGATATGGTTTTGTAAGATTATTGAAATACATACATATGTGATTTGCAACGTAAGATTATGAGATTATGTATGATAAGAACAAGGCTGAAATAAGTGAGAAGAAAACATATAGGATGAGTGGAAAAAAGGTCAATTTTGTTATATTTATTCTAACGAGTGAATAGGATTTTGCAAATCGATACTATTGAATTGGTTTACGATTAAATGTACATGGAATAATTATTAACTTTATTTGTAAATTACAATGTACTGTGATGTTAAATGCAGTTATCATAATCGTAATATAACGTAACTGAATGTTGTTAATGCACCTGATTGATATAAAATAATAAACGAAATTTTAAAGTACCTTGTTTCGAATCTGCTCCAATGTGCTACAATTTAATTATGCCACGGGCCTTCAAACTGTCCAAAAAAAGTAAACCAATAGATTAGATAATAAGATAATAAAGATAATAAGATTTGGGAACACAGAATTGGTGGCGCGATGATAGATAGTGAAATTTATATTAATTTAATAGAGCACAAATACAAAATATGAAATATTCCACATCACGATTAAAAGGCGATCAGTTTCAGAGTTGTTGGTTGACGGTTAAAAACAAAAGAATATTTTTCATTAAAAGTTTGAATTGAATGAAACGGTATTCCATGTTGCTGATGACGATTCGTTACCAACCCATGACAGTATAGCCCGTTGGCAGTGATGAGTAATATTTCTTATAATAAGGAATCAGATATCAAGGACGAGATTCAAAAGGTGGTAGTCTGGTATTCTTCGAAATACCAGACTACCACCATTCTTCGAAATTCAATAGGCTAACATACCATGGTAGTGCTATGTATATTTATATTATGCTTAAACTAAGCTTTACATTTTGTTCTCAACCAGGTAAAACCGTTGACGTGTTAATTATTCATACAGTTTATTTATATGACTTTAGTCACTACTTTTTGGATTAAGCTTAACATATTTAAGACTTAAGTAAAATCCCCAAAACACATAATAAAGATGATTTGTCACAAGTGCCAAACAATAAAAATCAGTTTAAAAAGTGATGCTATTAACGCTTAAGTCATATTGAACAAGATTAAAGAAACCATACGAGTATCATGACTTATGGGCTCCCTAAGATTAAATTTACATGAAAAAGCTTAGAAACTTTAGTTGTGATTATGGCTACTTAAGCTTAGTAGTCATATAATTGTGTAATTGATTTTAATCAAACTTAAGCTAAGCACTATTAACGTTAACAAGAAATATTAAGCTAAATTCACAACACTTTAAACAAACCTTATCTAAATGCAAATAATTATAAATCTGATCAGATTTATATTCAAACAATCAGCATAGCTAATAACCTATCTTAAGTTTTGATGTGACAAGTTAAAATATATACAATTTAATGTCTAGAGTCTAGAGTATTAAGATAAGAGGAATCTCTATGTCTATTCCTCTCTTGGACATTTACCATTAACTTCGGAAAGACAATAAACTATATATTCATCTCCACAATGGAAGAAAATATTTGAGAACCTGAAAATATTTGGAAATGTTATATGTAAAGCTCGATATCTAAGCCCAATATTTGCAAAACAAATGTTGTAGAAGTTTTAGAAAGACTTTCACAATTCTGACCAATTTAACTTCCATTTATGTGGTGGGTGCCGCTCAATAGGGGAGGCAGTGGAGCATGTCAACTTATTTTGGCGTGAATCAATTGTGGCAACTATGTTAGAGTCACCAATTGTGTCTAATAAACCTCCACGTGGTACCATTTGGGTAACGACCTCAGTCGGCCAAATATTAGATGCGAGTGTTCCGCGACCCGTGGTGATAATCAACTTGGCTGGGGGCGCTTTTCTAATAGCTCAGTCTCAAATGGAGCCTCTGGCTACCTGGCGTCTTCCAGTTGTATTTAGCCTTATCCTTGTATTGACGATCTCTGCAAGGATGGACCTTCTTTCTCCGCTATTCGTGGGATGAAATATGGATACATTAAATAAAAATATAAAATTAACAACAAACAAAGCGGCCGGTACTCGTTTAAAACCGGATAACTTAGAAAAAGAGAATTGGGTCTTTAGGCCCTGTCTCAAGAATGAAGGGAGGACGAACATATGCGGAGATGATGCAGGTCCCTCCAAACCTTCCTATAATGCAAAGAGGAAAACCTAGAAAGCCTTAAAAAAGATAAAGGCTATTCCGTCGGCCAGTAGAACTAGCAAAGACATTGTCACACTAGAGTGGGCTAAAAAGGCTACGGGTTCTATGCAGCCTATGGCCAAGAGGTTCTACTGAGAGCTTTATGTCTCAACGACAGAGATCTCTGGAAGAATCTCCTAAGAACGTTCAAAGATTTATCTGTCTTTTAGCGAGGTTTTGAAGGACCCACTTGTCGTAGCTGTTATTAATACGGCAAATGAGGATGGCAGTATCGCTTCAGCTGGTTGGAGGAAGGTGGAAAAGGTTTTATCCGCTTCCTGCCTTGGTACTATGCGGGAAAACCCTGGGGTTGCCCCTTCTTGTTGCGATTGTGGTTGGTACAGGAATCATATCAAAATAACAGCCTGTGCCAACTAGAGGTCTCTTGACCTATATAAAAAGGTAATATGTAGTATAGGGAAAGTCTAGCCTGGAGCCAGACTGGAATTTACTGCTGCGGAAAACATACCAAGCAGGCTGAGGGCTCGTGCGTGGATTCTACCTACTCTTAATTGGAAGATTGCCAAGGTGGAAGAGGTTAAGAACGACTTTAGATCTTTTGTGATCATTGTCAATAAAGAATCGCTGGCGGAGCTGGCTAAGACTGATGGAACTATAAGCTATGGTTTTGGCTCTGTAACGCTTAAGATTTATAAGAAAGATGAGGCTATAATGTCAGGGACACCAGAATAAGTCGAGGGTACTTCCGCTATGCCTGGATCCTTAGTTGAGACTGAGTGTCCTGATGACAATAACACAATTCATATTAATTTGGACCATGAGTTGTCCAGGTCAATGGAGTCACTCCACTGTGGACCTCTAGAGTCTTCTGATTCTGAGGCTTCAGAAGTCAACGTGGAGAAGGATGATCTTAAGCAGGATGCTTAAGATACTGCAAATAAACCTGCATCACTGTAAGGCAGCATCGGTTGCTCTGATGCTCAAAGTGGAGGAAGATGACGTAGATGTCGTCTTGATTCAAGAACCATGGTTCAATAAAGATCCGGTTTTGGGCTTAGAGCTACTAACTATAAGCTTTTGTTTCTACAAGGTAAAAGTAGGATGCGTTCGTGCATTCTTACAAAGAACAAGCTTAAGATTTTTCTGCTTTTTAATTACAGCGATGCAGATGTGCTAGCAGTTAGCATTGAAGTCAACAGCAATTACTTTTGTTTGCATCAGTCAGTATATTCACCACATGATAGAGAAATCATTCCTCTGACTAACATGCGCGACTTAATTGTGGTTGCTCAGGTAAGTAGAGTTGGAATCACCTTTGGCTGTGATGCGAACTCATACGATCTGGAAAAGCACCGACACAAATGAAAGAGGTGAGTTTCTATTAGATTAGATTCTTAGTACTAACCTTTCTATCTATAACATAGGCTGTAAGCTTACTTTTATTACTAGCAATAAACAGGAAGTTTTGGACATCACCCTTGTCTCAAACTTTTTGTCAAAAAATTGGAAGGTGTCTGATGAACACTCCTTTTCTGATCATTGTTATCCACAATATGTAGTAAACATAAAGTTCCCTATGACTCCTACCTTTAGAAACAGGGGAAAAACCAACTGGGATACTAATAGAACTATTCTAGGTAAGTCTTTATTTGTTGTGGTTTCTGAATCTCCAGGAGATATGTTGATAGAATGTCTAATGTTTTCAATAAAGCTATTTCAGGTTTTTGTTCTCACAGCAGGCCTAAGGTTAAATTTCGCTTACTGTCGTGGTCTAAGGAACTACAAGTAATGCGTCTGGAATGCAAAATACTCTTCAAAATTGCGAAGAGAACTATACATGACGTGGACGGCTTTTGGGCTCACTAGGAAGATTGTCAGCAGGGTGAACATTCTGTGGTCAGCAAACAGTTTTAAGCCATTTAGGTCAGCAGGTCCGGATGGCATCATTCCAGTCGACATTCAACAGACCTCTGATTTAACGGTTCCCTGGCTTGAAGTGATCTTCAAAAGTAGCCTGGGACTATGTCACATTCCAAACAAATGGACTGAAGTAAAGGTTATTTTCATACCTAAGGCGGGAAAACGCTCCCACTGCAATCCGAAAGACCTTAGGCCAATTAACTTATCTTCTTTTTTATTAAAAATTCTGGAGAGACAAATAGAAGCTTAAATTAAAGGCTCGATTAAACCGGTTAAGTTGTCTGCATGCTTACTGTAAAGCGAAATCGGTGGAATCGGCACAATACTCCCCCATATGTGCTATCGAGAAATCAACATAAGGAATTCTCCTTGGTGACTTTTTGTGATATAGAAGGTGCCTTTAACAATGTCAAACCTGACGCGATCACGAAGGCACTTTCAGATTTGAGGTGGATGTATCACTAGGCTGCTGGATTGATCAGATGCTTAGGAATCTGTAGATTTGTGTGTAGAGGTACACGGCAAGGAGGTGTATTATTCCCCTTTTTGGAACTTGGTCATAAATGGCCTGTTACTAAACCCGGAGGGAGAGGATTTTTTAATGGTTGCTTATGCGGATGACGTTGCAATTGGTATTTTCGTTAATTTTCTAAGTAACCTGAGAGATATCATGCAGAATGCCTTTGGTATTTTAATCAAATGGACCAATAGGTGCGGTCTAAATGTTAATCCACTTAAAATTGAAGTGGTTATTTTTTCCAGGATGTATAAACTTTCCTTTTTTGACAGTTAGCTTGAAAATCACTGATAAAGTAAAATTCTTGTGTCTTATTCTGGACAACAAACCTAATTGGAAGCCTAATATTTTGGAAAGAGTAAAGAAAGCTACCGTAGCTCTATACTCCTGCAAAAATGCCAATGGGAAAGGATGGGGCTTAATCCCCGTATCGTTCACTGGCTTTATACCTCTGTAGTTAGACCTGTTCTAATGTACGGAGTCTCTGTTTGGTGGCCAGATCTAAGTACTGAGGCTAACCAAAAGTTGTTGATGAAAGTTCAAAGAAATGCCTCCCTGTGTATTAGTGGTGCACTTGGGAGTACTTCTATTCAAGCACTGGAGATTCTCTGTCATTTTATCTCTCTTGATATTTTAGCTAAACAGATGGCTGCTGGTATAGCTGCTAGGCTCATATCAATTTCCCTGTGGACCTGCAATACTAAGAGACACTCGTCTGTTCTAAATAATAAAGGAATTCATATCCTATCTTTTCGCCTCTAAACCTCTCTTTTCGCCTTTTTAATCACTGTAGTGTTTTTCAGGCAGAGCTCATTGTAATTAAGGAGGCCATAGATTGGATGAAGTATAATGTAATATCTGTAATGGATATCGGCATTTTTACGGACAGTCAGGCTGTTATTAAGGTCCTACAATCAGGTTTTCTTACGTCGAAAGTAGCCCGGAACTGTCTCTCATCTCTTAACAAGATGATTGAACAGTTCAACATCCATCTTACGTGGGTGTCAGGGCATTTCAACATAACGGGGAATATTAAAGCCAAGTGACTCGCTAGTCTGGGTACTTCTTGTAGCTTATTACCTAGTAAGGCTGACATTAGGGTACCGCTTTCTACGTGTAATCTACATTTGTCATTATGCGGCATTTGGCCTATACTCGACTTAGTCAAGTCAAACCAACAATATCTATAAAACGATGTAGTATTGGTAAAATTGTGAGTGTCATCACTGGACGCTGTCTCATAGGTAAGCATGTAAGTGGAATTGGTGTTCTCTCTCATGATTACTGTCGTAGTTGCATGGGTGAAGAGGAGGAGGAAACTATTATCTACTATCTCTACATCTGTACTATCTTCATATATCTGTCCTAACCAGGCTCTGTACAGGCTTAAGTTCCTAAGAGTTCGTATCCTGTGTTATCTTACAGAACTCAGCGAAGTGAGTGTTAAGGAATTTTTGTTGCTTTGCCAGGAGTTCAAATTGGTTTCAGCAGCGTGAGGTGGAGAAAAAAATTCATTGTAGTAAGGCTACGAACCATTTTGTGTCTATGCCTCATCCCTGAATAATTGTCAACTAAACCTAATCTAACCTAACTTCCTTAATCTCAACAACTAAAAATTGATAAAAATCGTTCAGATAAACAAGAAACCCCTTCAGTAACAGGATCCTGCTTACTACATGCCAAATACAATCGATATTCTATTCTTGATTGGAGAGGATATATTCTTCGAAGAACTCATGTCTGACAAAAATACACTTATTGTGCTGTTAACTAAAATTTAATGGATCATCTCTGGAACCACATGTACAAGAACAGACAAAACGAGCTCATTAAGCATGATTTTCTAGTCAATTGTCCAGTTAGTAATATTGTTCAGATTTTCCACTACAATTGGTTGTGGTTCGTCCACTGACATAATTACAGTGTCATCAGCGAACGTGTAGCTGAAAGTTTTATTTGTTGTAGGTATATCCGCAGTGTAGAGAAGGTATATGATAGGTACAATACGTTTCCCTGCGGAACTCCCGCTATTGGATAAAGGTCAGAACATATTTCTTAATAGATGACTCTGAATTGGCGATTAGAAAGGTATGATTCAAGCAGCTGGCAATAATTTTGTGGTAGCATTTTGCTCATCTTGAATATCAATTCCTTGTGCCAAACCCTATCAAAGGCTTGGATACATCCAAAAATATGGCGGGACAGTATTTATTTTCTTCTAACGCTTGCTCAATTACCGTATAAGTTATTCGATAGACTTGATAGTAGTTTTTCAAACAGCTTTGATAAGGTCGGAAGCAATGAAATTGGTCTGTAAGATGTTATTTCTTCATCTGATTTACCTGGTTTCTTCAGCATAATTATTTGTGCCTTTTTGAAGGATTTGGGTACATATTTCAATATCATACAGATATTAAATAAGTTTGTGATCATGATAATTGCTTTACGTGGAAGTTCTTTGATACCCGGTGATATTTCATCCTGAAAATTCCTGATGCCTATTTATGGTTAAGAAGTTTGTCAATTTTTTCAGCAATTTTCATTGACACAACCCTTTTAAAATCTTGATTTGGTTGGTAAACAGGTGTTACGTCAATGTTGGATTGAATGTCATGGGGTTGAAACACTGTTGCTAAGTGTTGAGCAAAGAGTTCCACTTTTTTTTTGTCTTGTCGAACCCAACTGTCTTGAGCATTTCTTATAGGTGGTACTCGAACTATAAGTCGATTCAATTTTCTGGTTGCTTTTCGCAACGACTAGTCCTTATCCATTTCGGGCGTTAGCCTGCTTAAGTAGTTGTCGAAGCAATCCTGATTGAAGCTCTATCAATTTTTCTCTCAAGAGATCCCAATCCGTGAATCTGTTAGTAAGGTTTTGCTTTTTCTTTGTCTTGATGACTATAGCGCCTACTGACAACAGTTCAGAAATGTGATCAGATGCTAAGTCGTTAATTCCTCCGACTCCAGTATAACTGGATGAAATACCTATTATAATGAGGAAATAAAGTAGATCTGGTATTTTTCCAGCTTCCGTTGGCCAATACGTTCGCCTCCCTGGAGACAGGTATCCGCATTTATTTCTATGAATGGCACTGAACAAAGCATTTCCTTTCCCAGGAGAAATTAGTCTGGAACCCCAATTTGTATGTTTTATATTATGATCCCCTCCAATAATAAATCTTGAACCAAGTCTATTGATGACGTTGTTAAATTGTATGCTGGTGGATGCCGTTGAGGGCAGTATGCTGCCGCAATATTTAGATCAGCGCCATTATATTGGATTGAGGTAACAGTTGGTTGCATGTAGCTTTCACGAATATCCTCTTGTTGATTATGTTTGAAATTATTTTTAATTAGTACAGCTGAACCACCTCTGGCTCTTTCATTAGGATGGGTTGTCTACTAGGAATTAAATTCCTTTATTCTGATAAAGCTTCGAGTTCTTGGGCTCGTTGGTTTAGCCCATTAGCGTTCTAGGTTACAATGCGTAGGAACGAGTTATTCATTTGTGCATATGCTGGCTTTTTTACTTGGCGGAAAGAAATTACTTTCCAGTTTTGCTACCCTTTCTGCTAACAGACCAAGTGTCTGTTGAATTTGACTAAGGAGTTTTATAATTTCAAAGTTATTAGACTCGTTATTAACTTCTATGTGTTTGTTGTTTTGGTTTGATTCATCAGCAGATAATTTGGTGATTTGCGCATAGAATAATCCAACTGTGGATGGTGTGATTGTTGTTTGTAGTTTAGCAGCTTTGGTTTGTACTCGCTGTACTACGCTTATTCTATTATTATGTTTACTTTTAATTTTGTTTTGATATACACAGTATCCTTGTCGTGTAATAATTCTCAGCACATTTCACGCATTTGGTTCGATACCAAAAATTCTTGGTATGTGCAAGTTGTTCACAATTCGTACATTGTGGAATGCCCTTGTCTTGTTAGGTGACTCAATTTTTACTATGCAATACGCAAGTTTTTTGATGTTGTATATTTCTTTATTGTTGTTTTTTTTGTTTTAAGTCAATGTAAAACAATAGAAAGTGTTTCCTGTCTTTCACACCATTGTTGTGACCATTTTGTATATGTTGGTAATACATGCGACACCATGTTCCATATTTTGTGGAAGAGTTTTCATTTTTGTTTGCCTACGTTTCTTAGAATTTCTGTTATAAGCACTGGAAACTTCGTTTTCCAGTTCTTCCTCATCTGTGAAATACTCCTAACATTGTACCTATTATGCTGTTGATAGATTGGAAATTGCCGCAGCAACCAGTTGGGGTTATTTGCATAACCATATTGGTATGGATGATGGTTGAATATTGTTTGAGGACAGATTGTTAACTCGTACTGAATCTTCAGCTTTGCTTTTTTTATCCTTTTCTTTTAGTATTGAGTTCTCTCTCTTAAGTTCAGAAACTTCATTCTTCAGCTGTGCGATTAGTTTCTCCAGTTTTTTTAAATTTATTTAACAGCTTCTCACTGTTTATAATATTTGTTGATACGTTCTGATACTGAAGTTCCTTTTTCATTGGAGACTGCATTTATTTAAAATATTTTATTATTTGGTGATTTGATTGTAATAGAGCTCTTTTGAAATGAGAATTGTTCCTCGTAACTCTTTTGACCCCCCCCCCCCCCAGGAAACCATGAGACTGACCTCCGAAGATAATGCATTTTCCTGAACATCAGGTCTGCCACCTAAGGTATTAAGTTCCTTGTTTGTTTTATTTATTGCGTATATTTTCTTTAGTTCTATGTTCTGATATTGATAATATTATGATTTTCCTCATCATGTTTGGCTTAGAATTTCTGAATATTACTCGGTAATTTTCTATCTTTGAACTCTTTTTTTAGCAAATTTCGTGCTGTATGACTATATTCTACATAATATGTGTTGACTTTACAAAATTTTTTACATGTATTCAAAAATTTAATGAAAATTTATTACAATTCACGCAGAAAAACTGCAATTGACGACGGTTACTTCTTATCGTAAAAATAAATGAACGTAATATATTTTTTTAAAGACGTCATTTAAATGTTGAGACGTTCAACCATGTTCACCTTCATTTTAATGTTACTTTATACAGTTTAGTACCTCTTATAACTCAATTAGTGAACGCCAAGAGACTGTAACATTCTCAAAACCAAGGTAAACCATAATTAATGGCAAACGAAATTACCACATTTCAAGCCAAAATCAAATATTTACATGCAAAGAGATAAGGTAAATCCAAAACCCACATAAAAAACATAAAAATTTTAATATTATGTGATAATCACTTTCATAACCAGCCGATACGATATGGTGAAACATTTAAAACTTTTCTTTTTCCCCAAAAAAATTGTATCCACTTTTCATATTTTTGTGTACTCTTTGGTCAAGGAGATTATTTAGAAGAAGAAAAAAAATTTCTTCGAATTTACAATTTTTCACAGCATACAAAAGTACAAACAAACATCTCTAAGCTATAACTTTAAACAACACAAAAAAAAAAGTTTTAAAATGTAAAGCACAAAACTTTTTTAATCTGATGATTTAACAAACAAATTTCGATGGGTTTTCGTTTTTTTTTTTTTTTTGGTTTCGAATACCACCACATATTTACATAATACAGCCACACACATACAAACCCATACAGTATAATTTACATAAACAACAAATCATTAAATAATTGAATAGCTTTGTAATCAAATCAACATAAACAAAACATAAATCTCATGAGCATCTATTTGGCTTCGTATAAATGTTGCTCCATGTAAATTAAGCATCTTTTACATTTTTTTTTTGGTCGTGAAAACATGAATCATGATAAAAAAAAAAAAACGAAAAGTTGAGTTTTTTGCTACTCTAAAATGGTTGGATAATTATTTAGATGTATATTTTTAAAATAAATAAACTTTTTTGTACAGCTTTTAACAGCTTTTGTTTTTGTTTTGTTTTTATTATTCTTGATAATAGGAATATTTCAAAATTTCGGTTTTTTGCCAAGAGTTTTTGCGAAATATTAATTATTTCTTTAATTTTATGAGAAGACTCTGCGTATTGCCCTTTACAACTAAAAGAAGTGTTGCGGTGCCATAACCAAAATATATAACCGAAAATATATAACCGGTCGCTGAAGAGTTCTCACTGTAAAGTTTATTTTTTTTTGTCTTTTACTGTTGTGGACAGATATTGCTATCCATATGACCTAATTTTCTCACGGGAAGGTCTGAAACTATGGATAAGTTGTTTTGATGAAATACTGACTATTTTGTTTTTATGCAGTAAGGACAGATAGTTTATAAAAATGTATTGTCCTGGATACTCCTCTGGATCCTGATACTATGTTCCTAATTATTATCTATAAATTACATAATTTTCTTTTTTTTTTTTTAATTCAGATTTATATTATAAATTTATTTTATGGGAACTACTATTAATAATACTATTGTTCGGGAATTTTATTTTATTTTTTTTTTTTTGCGTGATTTAGTATGGTTAATGTTTCAAGAGGGAAGGCCTTAGTGAGTCAAAACAAAAAATTCTTTTTCTTTCTTTCTTTTTTTTTTTTTTTTTTTTTTGCTTTATGATTATAATTTGTGCTCAGTATCTTTGGCAAAATTCAGCAGGATCTTATACTCTGATTCTATTTCATCGTGTAAAATATCTTGTAATAGTTTTTGTGTTAATAACAGGTATTTAATTCTTATGTGATCAAAAGCTGGGCAATCGTTTAAAATATGATTATTATCTTCTATTGTATGACACACAGTGCAGTTTGGTGAATCTTCCATTTTTAACAATGCTCTATATTTTTTATTATATGCATGTCCTTTTCTTAATTTTGTGATTAATTTAATTTGATAATCTGTAAAATTTGATTTTTTTAACCACAAAGATTACAAATTGGGCGATAGTTACTAATGTCTCTATCATCTCTTCCTTTTTTTATTGCAATGGTTGAAGCTATTTTCCATTTGATTGGATATGTTTGATTCTTCCAAATATTGTTGAAATGGTTAGTTATTAATTGAATCATTTCCGGGTTTATATTTACAATTTGTTTTATTATTTTATAAGATATTTTGTCTATTCCTGGTGCAGTATTTTTTGTGTTTTTATTAATTCCGATATTTCTGTTTTATTGAATTCTTTTGAATGTCTTGTATTATTTTGATTGGGTATAGGTTCATTTATGTCTTCGATTAAGTACGGAAAATTTATATTAAGGAAATGTTTTGCTTGCGTTTCGTCTTCTCTTCTCTTTTTTGCTTTTTTTATTTCTAATTTAAGTTTTTGTATATGTTTTCTTAATTCCATAGCAGTGAATAACGTCTTATTCTGATTATATATGAGTTGTTTGTAATTTTTAACATCCCATTATCTTTGGATGTACTCATTCCACCATGGTTTTGGTTTGTATGAATATTTTCTTGTTATAACCTTTGCATTCTTCCGTATAATCTTTTCTAAGCAGACTTCTATGTCTTGTATTAGATTTTTTGCTGCTAAATTAAATTCATCTATTATTTTTGTCCAATTTGTTACCTGTCTGATCGCTACCGATATTGTCTCTTTCTACTTTCCAAGATATATTATTTACTAAATTTGTGGAGCATAATGTGATGTCTAGCGCTGTTGTGTTGTGTCTGAATGTATCTTGTCTAGTATGAGAGCCATCATTTAATAAATGAATATTGTTGAAGGTGATTATATCCCCTATTTTGTTACTTGATCTGTTATTTAAATGTACAAGTTGGTTGTTCCAAAGACTGTTGTGTTCATTTATATCTTCTGCAATCAAAGTATTATCCATGTTCTCTAGAATTAATTTTTCAAAATCTGTTGCAACTTCATCTAGATGTTTATTTGAATTATTATAGAAAGATACAATGTTTAAAGTTAAATTCCTATATTTGATATTTATTTTTATAGTTTGTATTCGAATGAAAGAGTTTGTTTGATCCACTATTTTCCAAGAAAATTTTTTTTAATTAGGAAACTACACCTCCATATCCATCTAATCAGTCTATTGTGATTAGTTTGTAATTGTTGAAGGTGGGTCTGTTTAATTGATTTGTCCATGTTTTTGATAGTATAACTATATCTATTTTGTTTATATGTATATACTGTTCAAGTAACATTTTATTACTGTTCAGACTTCTGATGTTTATTTGAACTATTTTTATACTACTCATTTGACAAAGGTTGAAATTTGAAAGATAGAATTAAATTTAAAGTTATTTTAATAATAGAATAATTACTTCCTATCCCCGTTTATTCTACATACTAGTGTATTTCTTGAGAATACTTAAAAATTTTATACGTAGCAAGTCCGGGTTGGCTGGATTTTCATTTATTTTATCAGGTTTCGATAATATTTTATCCATATCTTTATATAATTCATCTCTTGTTTTTATTTCTTTTTTAAGAGTATTTACCAGATGTCTTAATATATGTATTCTTTTTTTTGTTTGCTCCATATTGCTGTTTATCCAGTCTGTATTCCTATTTTTCTCATCCCTTATAAAGTCTGTTTGATTAGGTATTCTCTGCCTTCTTCCGTATAATTTTTCTTTAGCTTCTTTAAAGCTTACCTTATGTATTGTCATGTGTTTGGTTATTTGTCTTTGTCTATTCCTTTCCTGACAATCTCTATGGTTGGTTCTATGGCCATCCCCACAAAATTTGTATCTTTCTTTTTTTTCACAGATATGATTCGTTTCTTTTTTTCAGGCGCATATGATACACAATGGGATTTTTTCCGATTTGCATCTTTTTGTGGTATGTCCATAATTTAGACATGATTTGCAGTGTAATGGATTAGGTATAAAATAATGCACTTTTATTAATATATTATCGTACAACACTACATTGTATGGGATTTTATTTGCTTTAAATGTTATTTTCACCAATTCCATAACATTCGCTGTTTTGTTTTTATCATCCTACCTTGTCATACGCTCTATTTTTTTCAATTTTAAAATAAGATTTTATACTACCCTGAATGTCGTTTATAGTTAAGTCTAACGGAATTTTTTTGATAACTCCAATAGTGGTATTGAAGTTTGTTGGTATAAATGATTTATAACCGTCAAATGTATTGAATGCTTCAGAATTAATACATTGATTTGCTTCATCATATTTTTTGAAAATAATCCTTGCCATATTTTTACTTAATTGTTCGACAGATTCTATATTCTTGAATTTGTTCATTTGAATTGATTTCCCCAGACTTATCATATTTATTTTATCTTTAGTAACAATCACTTTATAAGGTCCTTCATTTTTTCTACTGTATGTGTTTTTAACTGTTGTTTTGTTTCCGTCCATTTTGTTATTTATATTTAATGTTTCTGTATTTTTAATTACTGTTATCTCTGAACTATCTATCCATGGTGTGATAATATTTGTTGTTGTTTCTTTAATATTAGTTTTTCTTTTATATTCTGTATAATTTGCACTATGTGAAACTATTTCATTTCTTTCTCCGAGAATCTTGATTCTTTTGTTATTAAATTCATCTATATCTGTACCTGGTAGTGGTACATTACATGCTTGGGTTAAGCAAATGCTGCTCTCCCCCTTGTTACGTGTTTTTCGCCACTCTATTTAATGTGCTGACATTAAAAAACTATTAACCACTAAAGACTTACGCAATTTTCCAAAAAAAAAAAAAAAAAAAGAATTTTTACTTGAGAGAATAGAATTCAAATTTATATTATTTATTTAATATTAATTTTCCTCACTAAGATCACTTTTCTAGAAAACACGTTCTTAACACGTCAAATCAAAGGTATAACCAGTGAATGTTGCACTGTAAAGTTGATGACTAATTTTGATGAATGATACTTTAATCAAAAGCTCTCGATATGAGCATAAATACTGCTGCAAAATATTCATAAATTTTTTTATATTATTTACAAGCATAAAAATCAGTCAAGTGGTTAGCCTAAAATATTATAAATATGCATAAATGTTGCAATAAAACATGTAGTAGTGTACTAATTTTGATGAGTTTGATTGGTTGATTTAGAATGTACGGCCAAGCGTTAAGCAGGATCTCCCGGAAAGCGCCGGGCCTACCGTACACCCATTTTTACATATACTTGGAAGGATAAGGTAGGATATTAGTTAATTATTGAGATCGATCCGGTTACAAACACCGTGACAGTCAATAGTTAGTAAATTTTTGTGGGGTAGGGAAAGAAAAGGTATGTTAGTAATGACGGAATTGGTCCGGTTTCCCAGTAGCCAATATTCAAACTTCTGTTAGTATAAAACAATCACAGTTTTATTGAACTGCTCTGCATTCTGTCATCTCTTATCAGCAACTCCAGTGTGCCACCATTCAACTGAAATCTGCAATGTTTTTCTAAAAAAGAAAATCGATTAATGAACTAATTTTTCAAAACCGAATGCTGTAATAAATTGAATTAATTTTCATCTGAATCTATAAATTAATTAATCCATAATTTAATAACATATTAATATAATAATATAATTTCTGCAATTCATAAGGCTGTAATAAATAAGATTAGTTTCTGCCTGAAATTTACAATTAATTAATTTATCATTAAAAATAAAAAATTATAACCAATACTTCATGTAATCTCCGAAAATCTAATTTATATACACTTTATTTAACATATAACTTTAAAATTAGTACAAATTAGATTTTAAAACAATTGATTTAATATAACAAATCATTTGAATTAACCGTTTTAAAACCAATACCACTACTTTGGATTTAGCCTCCGGGTTGCACCAAAAAGAAGCAACTTCTAAAGACATTCAAAAGAGCGCCATCACGGTAGAATTTGGGTACTTCGATTTTGTACGAATTCATTTTGGTTTGAAAAATGCTCTTAATACCTTCCCGAGAGTGATGGATATCGTACTCACAGAGTTGCAAGGGAAAATTTGTTTATGTTATATGGATGACATAATCATATTTTAAACATCCTTGGAAGGGCATATCGGAAAACTTAAAAATGGTATTTCAAAAACTCCAAAGTGCCAATTGAAAAGTTAAATTGTATAAAAGCGAATTTTTACATAACGAAATAGCTTTTTTCGGACACTTTGTAACATCGGAAGGAGTGAAACCGAATCCTGTTTACGAAAAGATCGTAAAATAATTCTTTCAATAGAATATTTTGAATGCTTTGAAAAATGCAAATAACTATTATGTAATTCAATTTCCTGATTATGAACAGCCTTTTTTAGTGACATCAGATGCTAGCAATGTAGCTATCGGTGCTGTTTTGTCTCAGGGCATAATAGGTAAAGATCCGCCTATATGCTATGCTTCACGTACTCTTTCGAAAAGGGAACAAAATTATTCAACACCAGAAAAAGAGTTACTCGCTATAGTCTGGGCTACAAAATACATTCAACCTCATTTGTTCAGGAGAAAGTTCACTATAGTAACTGATCATAGACTACTTATTTGGCTATGTAACCTTAATTGGAGGAATTTGACCATGATATTCAATATAAAAAAAGGCACCTAAAATTCCAATGCGGATGCACTTTCTCGAATCCAAAACAATGAGTTAAATAATATTGCAACTTTATCGGAAGAAGATACATCTAGCATGCTAGCAACTCCAACGGATGTTTGAGAATCAAATCATCTTTTCAAAACGCTAACAGATAGAGAATTACTAGACAATACCATATTAAAAAGAGAAACCTTTTTTGAAACAAAAACAAGAGTTACGGTAAAAATGCCACGAAAGTTAGGAATTAAATCATATATATTAGAAGCGCATGATGAAAAGGCTAGCACAAAATCTAGGACTACTAAAGTCAATTTAGTAAGATCATTGACACTTTTCAAGAAATTAGAAGAACTCATGGAAGTAACGACCACTAAGGAATCATAGAAAAAAATGACCATATAAAAAGAAAACATTTTTTTCCTAATACGAAAGAAAAATCAGGCGATTCATAAACAATTGTGAAATCTGTCAAAAAATAAAATACGACAGAAGTCCACCACAACTCCCAAATTATTACTAACACATCTCCCTAACAAAATTAATACATTTTATAAGCCTACATGGTATACCCGGTAAAATGATATTTGGCAATCAAATATGTTTTGTCAACCGACAAATCAAAGACTTTGCGGAAAAACACCAAAAAAAATTCATACCACTACACCTTATAATTCCGCTTAAAATTTTCCCGTTGAGAGACTCCTCTCCACCCTTAAAGAATTATGTCGCATAATTACAATTAATCAACCTATCTTTTCATTAGAAGATACTATGAATCAAGGCCTACTTTCGTATTACAACTCCATTCATTATACAACGAAGTTAATACCTTTCGAATTATTAAATGTAAAAAATCATATACGAACAACTTTGTAATGATACTTATGGGAAAACCTTAAACAAAAAGAAGGATTTAATAAATAAACTAAATAAAAAAAGAAAGCCTGTTGTAGCTATCAGATCAAATCAATTTGTTTACATAAAAAAAAACCGTAGATCAAAACTTAAACCTCCTTACAGAAAATTAAAAGTTCTTAATGACAAAGGAATACTAATTGTTACCCCCATAAAGGGAAAGTACACAATAAGATAAAACGTCTTTTTCAGGTATCGAACAACGTCGCAGAAAAAAAGAAGGCGCTTTCGATCGACATGAATAAACAAAATGAACTGAATTAACTGAATCAACTCATTTGACTGTTCGATTCAGACCTGTCAATTCAGTTAAAAAAATTGAGCAACTGAAATAATTGAATGAGTATTTTGATCGTGGAGTTAATTCACATAGATTGTTTTTGTTTTTTTTTGTATTTTTTGTTAGTTTTGCTCGCGAGGTTTGTTCTACATAGGTTGCTGTTTTTTTGAATTTTTTTCTGTTTCGCGTTCAATTTTTGAACATATTTCAATTTATATATATATATATATATATATATATATATATATATATATATATATATATATATATAAACATATATATTTATATATATATATATATATATATATATATATATATATATATATATATATATATATATATATATATATATATATATTTATATATATATATATATATATATATATATATATATATATATTTATATATATATATATATATATATGTATATATATATATATATATATATATATAAATATATATATATATATATATATATATATATATATATATATATATATATATAAATATATATATATATATATATATATATATATATATTTATATATATATATATATATATATATATATATATATATATATATATATAAAGTATATATTTTGTATTTTATAGCAAGTTCTGATGATTTTAATATATGCATGTATTTAAGAGTATTTTCCACGATAAAACATATTTTGTATGCACGAAAAACGTGAGATAAAAATATAAATTTAACTTTTGTACGAGTGAGACGGACAACTTTTGCTGCACGCTGTGCATACAAAATTATTTTGTATTTTTTTCCTTCTGTCGCCATAATTATGGCAGCAAAACGAAAAAATATAAAATTGGAATACTTTTTATGGTTGAAAATTGCTGCAAAATAATACATGCACATAAAAATTGTGTTTGGACGAGAAAATATTTCTTGCACACACACATAAAATTTTTGTTTATTTTTTTTACAGCTAAATTCATTTTATTTTTATTTTCAGTGTGGTAACAATTAAAATTTTGAGGTTAAAAAATTAAATAAAATTTTGATATTGTTGAAATATTTTAATAATAGTGTCGTAATAGATTTAAAAAAAATTATAAAATATTATCGGATAATTTTTTCGTATTTAAAAATAAATAATCATTAAAATAGGACAATCTCATAAAAAAAAAAAAAAATAACATAATTTATTTTGGAGATGTGTACATAAATTTGTGATTTTTTTAGGTTATTTAGGGAAGGCGTCAACTTTCATAAACTATAAAATTTAGCTATAAAAAAAAACAAAAATAAAACAGTTGTCTTTGTCACTCAAGTAGAATTTAACACTATCTTTCTTTTTTTGGTTTTGCTGCAGATTTTAATGTTTGGCTGCAGAAAAAATATGTTTCATCGTGGAAAAACACCATTATTTTTTATTTTCATTCCTGCTGTAGTAAACAAAAGCCAAATTTAAAATGATTTATTTTTGACATTTATCTGAAGTGATAAATACCATTCGAACACCCAAATCATTTCAGTAGGTCAATTATCAAAATGGTAACTGAATTATTTAAATAGTAACTCAATTTCAATTCTGTTGATTCATGTCAATCGAAAGTGCCTTTAGACTGTGTGCGAAATGAAATAAAAATCGCGTAAAAAGTTAAAAAGTTGAAATTTTAACTTTTTATTAACCACTCAATTTTTAACTGGTCGCAGTGCAGTTAAATATTTTAATCATATTTTGCTTTGAATTTTTGAGCATCATATAATCATAGATTAAAAATTGTCTGGTAATTTATTTTATCTATTTTTATTTATTTTTATTTCTAACACAGTTAAAATATTTAACATTTTAACATATTCGCACACGGCCTTAATAGATTTAGACCCTTATTCAAAAATAATAAACGACTATATTAGATTATTCGGAGCTAATTATTTCACCGTTTTGGATTTATCATCAGGATATTACCAGGTAGCAATAAGTCTAGAATACTCCCGGTTCAATACCCATAACCGCATTTGTTACTGCTGATGAACATTATAAGTTTCTAAGGTTGTCATTTGGGTAGGTCAATTCCCAGCTATTTTCCAGAAAATTATGAATTGAATAGTTGACGAGACTAATTGGGAAATAGTGGTATATCTAGATGATATGGGAAAATTAGAGCGATTGTTAGATGAAACAAAGGGCCATGGTATATTTCTTAACCTGGAAAATAGCCATTTTTTCAAACGCAACGTAGAATTTTTAGGACATGAAGTGTCAGAATCGCGAGTTACACCCGGAAAATTAAAAACAGATGTCGCTATAAATTTTCAACAGCCGAAGAACAGTACTTAAGAACGACTGCAGTTTTTGAAGTTTGCAGAATTCTTTTGAAAGTTCATGAAAAACTTTAATATTTTTGCAAAACTTTGGAAGCGCGGTACCGCGTTTATATAGGTGGTTACCGATGCTTGATCGAAAGGGTTAGGTAGAATTTTGTTGCAAGTCAATCAGTATTAAAAAAGACGACCTGTGGCCTATTTTAACAGACAGACCACCCAATGTGAACAAAAGTTCCATTCATACAAATTGGAAGCCTTTGCCATCGTCGCGATGATAACCGATTGTGCGTTAAAAAATTTTAATTTTTTAAATGTAATACCAAGAATTTCATTATGGTGTCTAAAATTAGCAGATTACGATTTTGTCATGGAATATCGACCAGGAGTATAAATGAAGCATGTAGAGGTGCTGACTCGTAATACAAATAAATGCGGAGCTTGATGGTATGCAGCTATTGTGGACGAAGATCTTAGGAAAATATTTACTACGTTAAAACAGCCACTTCAGATTGCAGAATAATGACAGATACAGCTCGATTGTTTGGCTGATAAAAGCCAACAAGTGCAGAATCGCCTAGCCAAATCACGACGATATGGGACAAGTGGAGTTTAGAAGGCATTAGCTTGGATCATTTCCTTATATGCTTATACGTGTAAGTTGTTCCAAAGCTATTGTGAAGACAATGATATGAAGCATCTGCTAAACGCAACCACAACGCAGAGAGCGAATGGCCAATGTGAAAGATATATCTGAACAATATTATATATTCTGAGGGCTACTATATGTGAAGAAGACAACAAATGGTTGGACTTACAAAATGGTAAACAATTTTTGTCGCTAGCAGTGTTTAACACAAAAGTTGAACCGCCCTCCTTTGACATTTTCCAAAGGTGGCAAGCCTACCTCCACTGGAGAATACCTCATTATTCCTACCTACATGACTGAACAATTGGAAAATACATTTCAAGAAATTCTACCGAAACGTTATAAACGAGAACTATAAGAACCGGATTAGGTTCATTCGTAAAAGATTTAATAAGCAGCTTAATTTTAAAGAAACGTGTCCGCCAGTGGAGGCTGCAGATACGACTACTTGCAGTGCATTTGTGGTACCAAAACTAAATCGAGCACAACGTACAACATTACTACCAACCGCTATAATCATGGTATGTGACTTCAACGGAAAATGGCATGAATGCAGAGTTTTAATGGACCCAGGGTCGGAACATTAATTTAAAACCCAAGCATGTTTAAATGAATTAGGAAAAGCAACATGGTGGTTACGGGTATCACTGATGGATGTGAGAAAACTAAGAGATCAGTCATCTCTTTAACGAAGAGATCTGGTGCGGATGACGAAAAACAACCCAAAACATAATAAAAGAAGATTTAGAAGCAATGCTAAAAATGGGACATATCGAACTACGTAAATGGAAGTCTAATTGTGAGCAATTGTGTGATGCCGATTTCGACACTGGTGTTGTGTCAGATGGGGCTGTAAATATTCTGATATTGCAATGGACACCCAATACTGACACATTTTTTTCGAATCCATGGATAAATGGACTACTTCGAAATATTCACCGAGCTTAAGGCCAGTACAAGATAATGTCGACTTGACGATATGTAACACCGTTTTAACGATAAGTTAAAACACATCATTTACCTAAATCGTCAAAATAGTAGCTTATTGTAAGCGATTTATATTCCATGCGGCGTTCAAGGGAGTTAATAAGAATGAGAAACCATTAGTTACTTCTGAGCTGATTTCGTCTACCAGAATTCTCATTCTATTTGTACAAGAAGCGTTTTACAAAGAGGAACTTTCGAACCTCAAGAAAAAATTGCAAATTCGCTCCACTAGTAAGTAATTTGCTTTATCTCCATTCCTCGACAGTGACGGAATACTAAGAGTGGGAGGACATTTGAAAAATTGCATTAGAAATTATTGTTGCGTGAGAAAACCATTCTGTCACTGTATTTGTATACTTTTATCACAATATAAATTATTCTTTTTTTAATTTTAATAAAACGAAATAAGGAAACCTTGTTTTAATAAAAACAAAGAAATCAATACTTCTAGTTTTATATATAAAAATTTCTAGTTTTATATATAGAGTATTTCTGTAAAACCTGCCGATGGAAGAATTTGATCCCGAATTTTATCAAAATTGGGATGAAAGATAAATCCTTGGCTGCTCGCACCACCAAAAAAAAAACTGAAAGGTTATGGTTAAGCAAAAGTATTCAGGAACCATAAGAACCATAAAAACTTATAACCTGCAGTCAAAAATAGCAGATTAGTTCCACTATTTAGAGTACTGTAGTATAAGAGAATTTGTGGAAAAGAAAGTAGAGTCAAGGTTGAAACAAAGGAGATTGAATATAAAAAGCAAAATCAGATACCTCCAGCTAAAACCAATTAAATCAAACACCACTGAGGTTCCTCTTATAAAACATAAATTTTATAAGAGAACCATAAATCTAAAAGAAATTATTTTTAATGCCAAAGAGATGCCTATTTGATAAAGGATTAAAACATAATTTAACCCCTAAAAGTGACATACGGCAACAAAACCGATCTTTATTTAGTTTGGAAAGTTCGTTACAGTGCGATGAGCTCAAAAAGGACACTATTCTACAAGATAGTTTGAGATATCAAATTATGGATTAGTAAAACTGATGTGATGCACTGTAACCGTTCGAGCTCGGAGGTGAAGGTTACTTCCTGTCTGGCAAAGAAGATTAAAGAACATGGGGCGATCGTCACTAAGTCCGATAAAGGAAACGCGACGGTAATCATGGATGCAGAGTTATACAACAGCAAAGTGTTGGACTACATTAAAGATAATGATATAATTAGACTTAATTGTGACCCAACTGATAAATTTTGCAGTAGTATCAACAAATGCATAAATAAATGTACAGCTTTTCTTAGTAAACAAGAAATGAGGTACATGAAAATGATCAAACCGTCGGCGCCAAAAATCAAAGGACTTCCTAAGGTTCATAAATCGGATATGCCTATTAGACCGGTGATAAACTTCACATCTCTTTTGATATAACGAACATGTATAGTAACATTCCAATAGAAGAAACTATTGGAATCACTTACGACCTACTCGTAAATCAGGGAGAAACGGAATGTGCGGAGGAAATTAGAAATCTCTTAAAGGTGATTACTAAACAGAATGACTTCGAACATCAAGACATATTCTATGAACAGCAAGAAGGACTACCCATGGGAAGCCCTTTATCCGGAACTTTAGCCAATATTTTCTTAAATCACTTAGAGAATTCGAAAATATTGAGTAAGAGTAACCCTAATAGGAACTGTGTGGTATACTGGCATAGATATGTAGATTATGTACTTACACTGTTTAGAGGAACCAATTGGCAATTAAAACAATTTCCCAACTATCTTAACAATATACATAACAACATCAAGTTCACTTTAGAAACTGAAGAAAACAAGTGTATTAATTTCCTGGATCTAACGATTCGGAATGAAAATTATGAACACAAGTTTAAAATCTTGAGAAAACCAACACAAACGGACCACACAATCCATAACGACTCACATCATCCACAACAACAGATGGCGGCATACCTGCACATGATCAACAGACTGAATACGATACCAATGAACCAGGAAGACTACACAGAGGAACTGAATACTATTAAACAGATCGCTAGGGCCAACGGGTTTCAACCGGCAATGATGGACCTATTGAACAGAAAACATAATAATAAAAAACTTAACGAACAGTATACTTCCCTGATAGCCAAAGACGACAAAGACAACAAATACGTTATATTTGACTACGACAGAAATACATCGAACATCATCAGGAAAGTGCTGAAAAATCATGGTATACATGCAGCATTTAAAACTAGCAACAAAATAGGACAAAGACTAAACCCACCAAGAGTGTCTTCTCAAGATACGGGAGTTAATAGACTATCATGTGACGACTGTGATGGGTTCTATATAGGCTAAACCGGTAAATCTTTCGCAACTCGGTTTAACCAACATGTGAAAGAAATCGGCAAACCCAAAATAGACTCAAAATACGCACAACACATGACTGACAATAACCATAAATACACAGGCATTAACGAAAATCTGAAAGTGTTGCATAATTGTAAAAAAGGTAGCATGATGACAACACTGGAAGATTACGAAATTTACAAAAACAGACATAACAAGGACATAATAAACATTCAGGTACAAACTAAAATCAACCACCTGTTCATAATGGAAAATGAAAATAGCACAAGGGGGCGGAGCCAAAATCATACCTGAAAAAGGTATATAAGAACATGGGTAAGGTAAATTCGGGTTCAAAGTAGTACAGGCTGATGAAGAGGATAGTAATCTTCGAAATTAATCCCGTTAAAAATAAAAAGAATAATTATATTATAACAATTTTTTAGAAAAATTTTTTCTTTTTAGAAAGAATTTGGATAGAAAATTAATATAAAAATTTTTTATTATCACATTAAAGAAAGTTTTACTTCTTTGCTGTAAATAATTTTTAATTTTTATATATAAAACAAGAAGTATTGAATTCTTTGTTTTTATTAAAACAAGGTTCCTTATTTCGTTTTATTAAAATTAAAAAAAGAATAATTTACATTAGAAATTATGACTACAAACGTCCAGTAATACTACTTGGAAATCATTTAATTGCGAAATTAATTATACATCATATTTATATCGCAAATCTGCATCCTGGACCAACACTTACATTTCATTTGACGCGACAGAAATATTGGATCACTGAGGGCAGGAGTCTAGATCGGTAATTATATCGAAATTGCGGGTCATGTTCTAAATACAGGGCAAAACCAAAAAATCAAATTATGGGCCAGTTATCAGACGTGAAAGTAAATTCTGCAAGGCCATTTACAAACAGTGGCGCGGATTATGTGGGTCCTATAATGTTGTTGTCTAAAAAGAGTCGCGGTGCTAAATTAACGAAAGGGTGGATTTCAATTTTCATTTAATTAGTGATGAAAGCAGTCCATTTAGAAGTGGTAAGGGAACTTACCACTTCTAAATGGACCCTTTGTCCCTCGATTGACCCTTTGTCAATCGACGAGAAATTCAAAAACTTCTGTCATCTAAATCTTTCGTATCAGTGGCTACTGAATTTTCATCCAAAAATTAAATTAGATTTAAATTTATTCCTCCAAGTTGTCCAACGTACGGTGGTATATGGGAAAGCGCAGTCAAATCGGTGAAAGGTAATTTATTAAAGGTCACAAATAACGTTAACCTAACATTAAAAGAGACGGCAACCTTGTTAACTCAAATCGAGGCAATACTCAATTTCAGGCCTCTTTGTCAAATATCAAACGATACAGATTATGATGTTCTTACTCCAGCGCATTTTTAATTGGGTCCACTTTGTATTCAATTCCAGAGAATGCTATCAACGACAAAATACCAACGAACAGACTCACGCGATGTGAACGTATTCACTAGAGAACTCAACGATTTATGCGACTACATACATAATCTGCGCAGCAACAGGGAAAACGGAAAAATGAAAAACAAAATATGAAAATTGGAGACATCATACTTATTAAAGATGATACTACCACATCGATGTAATGGCCACTTGGAAAAATTATAAAAACACACCCAGACAACGAAGGTTTTGTACGTATTGTCACAATTAAAACAAGAGGAAGTGAGGTTAAACGGCATATCAACAAATTAGCTAAAGTGCTAACATCGTGAGTTGACTAAAAATAGTCAACGGGAATAAACTTGAGTTAAATCCTTATGAAAGGAACAACAAAACGAACGATTGTTTATTTAAATTAGTCTTAGTTGTTTATTTTTTGAATTGTTTATATGTAGCGTAGCGATATCTGTCAATCATTAGATCAAACTAATAATAATATTGGTTCATAACCTGTGTCGGAACATCTATATTGGTTACTAGATTGCAGCAATTTTGAAATAAAACACGTGATAGAGGTTCGATTTTGATGTGTGATACTTTAATCAAAAGTTCTCGATATAAGCACAAATACTACTGCAAAATATTCATACATCTTGATAAATCATTTTGGAGCATAAAAATCAGTATAATTTTGACGTCGAATTATTCGAAATACTCAAGAATCAAATTTTTCGAGAACGAATAAGTTTCTTAAGAGACCCTAAGCACAGAAAAAATTAATATAGACAGAAGTAAACCCACGAAGAAGATTTTTTCTGTGTTTTGAATTGGTGATTTTACAAAAACAACAATCAAACAAAAATTAAATGAGAGTTTAAAAAGGTTTACGCTCTTCCACTGTATCTTATTACATTTTCGTAACATTGTGTGTGTTATCTAATACCTTGATAGATCTTACAAACGATCATGAAATGCATTTAAAAATTTATTTTCTTTATCATTTGTTGCTTTTTATCAAAACTAGCAACAATGTGCTCGTAAACATTATTCGTAGTATTTTATGTATATAATTGATTGTTGTTGTTGGATTTCTTTATGTTCATTATTAAATGTAACATTACTAGAGAAAATGCGTTTTGAGAAAATGGGATTTTTAAGATTGTTTTAGTAGGTAATAAATAAATAAAATAAAACCCATTACTGGGTTAAATTCGAAATATGTTTGAAAGATTTAGTTTCTTGAATGATAATTGATAGTAAAGATTAAATAATTAAACTAATTATAATTATATTTATTCCATAAATTTAATGACTCATAGAGAAAGCAGGAGATTAATTCATAACTAAATGTATACCTAACAAATGATTTAAATAAGTACAAACTATTTTCCTAAAACAAGGAATTTCAGGATTCATTGTTTGCTGGGTTTACTGTAATTGTTACATTTTATCTTTATCTTAAGATATTAGTGAATATCAGAATTTCTTTAGGTTTTGTGGGAAATGTTCTCCGCTGATTCCAGCATATGTTGATTATTTATTTTAGGAAGATCTAATCCATTTTTTTCTACAGCATTTTTAAGAATGGTAACTGGCTATAATTTTCTTTCATGTAAAGGATTTTGACAAAAACTTTTTTTTTAATTTTTAATATTATAAGAAATATTTTTCATAAATTAATAATATTTAGTTATAATTGTTAATAATAATCTTTTGTTTTAACTAGGAATGGGTTTATTTTACAACTATTTTTAAACTTTAACTTTAACTTTAACTCAACAGTATTCCGAAAAAAGAAACAAATGTGTACAATGTCGCCTAGAAATTTAAATTTTTCCATAGCATTTAAGTAGGGCTGGCGAGTTGATTTTTTCATTTTTGTTAATAAAGCATTATCCATTCAAAAATGGAAAACCAACAAGGAAAAGTAAGATTTTGCACATAAGTTGATTCCACAAATGAATCCCACATTTTCCTCATCGGCATATGTAACGGGTGATTTATTTAGAGGTTCTTTTTTCAGTAGGGATTTTATGACAGATCATGTATGAGTCGTGTCAAACAGATATGGTATTTCTGGTCAGTATTGTTTGACATTTCATCATGGAAAGACTTAACCCGTCACAGCTCTACAAATTATTCAGCCGTATTTAAAACAATTTTTGCAAAATGTTGTTCGGTGGTGAGGCCCATTTCTGACTTAATGGCTACATTAATAAGCAAAATTACCGTATTTGGGCTGAAAAGTAACCCGAAGAGGTCTATTTAAGAGCTGCCATTATATTCAAAAAACACGGTTTGGTGCGGTTTATGGGCTGGTGGAATCATCAGTTCATATTTTTTCAAAAATAAGGCCGGAATGTAACTGATTGGCGCCCATTATTGCGCCTTAAGAACGGACTATTTGCTATCTGAAATTGAAACCTGTGATCTTGATGACATTTGGTTCCAACAAGACGGCGGCTACTTGCCACACAACCCGTGAAATCATGGCTTTATTGCGAGAACAATTCGGTAAACAGTTAATTTCACGCTTAGTTAGTTCAACAATTTAGTTTAGTTCAACAATTCCTTCTTCTAAACATAATTATAAGTTACTAGATTTCTTAATATTAGTGCTTCTAAGAAAGCACACCAAATAGATGTATGACAAGAAAGTTGAAAATAAAATAAAACTTATTCAACTAAGATAAGACATAATAAATAAAATTAATTATTTTAAAAATCAATTTATTTGTTCTTATTAGTTTTTTATGTCCATATTATTAAGGAAAATACCACACGTTCGTTTCAACTGTGTTAATTCAAAAATCGAAGAAATTTAAAAATACGGTTGATAACCCTTTCTATTTTTATTTGGTTAAATACATATCAAATTTTAACAAATACTTAAGCAGACAGTAGACACATAATATTATATTATATTATCGCAAAACCAACAACAATGCCGTCTGCAAATCTTATATATATATATATATATATATATATATATATATATATATATATATATATATATATATATATTTTTTTTTTTTTTTTTAATTTTTTTTTTCGATCCTCGATTCTCTTTAGGATACACCACTTTTGATTTATATTGAGTTATATTATCACATATACATACACAGCTGCTAAATTATATAAAATGCAAGAATTTAAAAGAGCGATCTCAAGAGTAAAAAAAAAATAATCTAAAATTTTTACTCTCTCATTTTGCGATTATAACCCCATATGAACATCATAACCCCAGAAAAAAACTATACAAAATTTTATTCGTCGGTTTACTTCAGTATATATTATTTTTTCTGTGCCCTAAGCCAGTATATATGTTCGCCACCTGACTAAAATCACACTTTAATGTCTGCCCTGCTTCAATCAATTTTCTATCCTTGAAATACTTAAAGCATATCACACTTTACATCTCCGCCTTAAGTAATTTAATACACCACGGGAAGCGCTACTGAAACTTTCTTTGCTTCATTTTTGCCAAATTGTGCGAAATTAAATTAGACATTGATTGATGATGGAATATAATTTTGAAGAATTCAATTTTTTTTACTACCGAACATAATAAAATTTATGAATATAAAATTTATTATAATTTTTCGTGATTTTCACTCAACAAAAAAAAGTAAGCGCACACACACATTATATATACTCACAAATACACAAAAAAAAAGAGTTAAATTTGATTAAGAAAATCAAATTTGAATTTTGTTTTGTGCCTAAACCAAATTATATTTTCAATTTATTTTATTTATGTTTATTTATTAATTTTTTACTATTAATAAAACGAAATAAATGACAATTTTCCGAAATAAATAAAAGTAAGTAAGTTAAAATGAAAAATGGTATATAAAAAAAACACAGTTAAACGAAACCACACAACTGCCAAAATATAAAAATAAAAACATTTATGTACTGTACGTACTCGTACAGTACTTGTAAAAATTTCCATATAAATTAAAGGAAATTTATTTATTTATTTGTGTAGCACAAAAAATAAATATAAATATATATATATTTAAAATATCCGGGAAATAAAAGAAAATCAAAACGGAAAAATAAAATGAAATAAATTCCCGCTTGAATTAATTAAATTTATAAAATAGAGCGACGAATACATTATGTTTCGTAAGCGTTTCTCATCGTTGCTCCTCGTATACATTTTAATGAGCCCATGCTAATCAAATTTTCGAGAGACAAAAAATTATTTCAATCCAGCATAAAATTTGGAAAAGTTATTTTACCGAATTTACATATAAATTAATACTTTTGTTGGGTTATTTCAACAATTTATTTAGTATAAAAAAATGTTTCGGCATAATTTTAATATTTTTTTGGGCGGAAATGGTAGCTTGGACCGTATAATATTAGCTTAGCGAAAACGGTCTCTCGGTATCCACTGGGTGAATTAATTCTAACGAAGAATTTATTTTCAATAGTCGAATTTCTAAATTATATTTATTGTCATATAGCGGAGCATTTTGTTTAGTCGAGTGCCCAATGCAATTTTATTTAAGCTTCTGGACGTTGGTCGACATCATGTTGGTGATTATTCTTCAAATTTTGTTAAGTTATTGCCTAAAAATTACTATTTTACCACTTGTGTTGCATAATACCGCCATTTTTATGGAACAATTTATTTTAAATGTCAAATTTCTGACCGAAAATTACCGTTGAAGGTGTTGCGTGATGACGTAGCAGGAATCTTGCCAAACAATGTTGAATGTCGGTTGAACTTTCTTTCTTCAGAAAGTCCTCCGTCGCTTTGACCATTAGCTCTGCCCGTCCATTTGAACGAGGATATGTTCAAATGGATATGTTCATATGAACGAGGATATGTTGAGCTGATGTTGATGACCATGGGTTTAGTGTCTCCTTCCATGAGAGCACGGGAGCCTGTTTCACCTCTTACGGCTCGATTGACATTTTGAACAAAGTCTGTGTCTAGCTTGGGCTACCAAACGTAATTCCTTGCTACTGCCTTCTTTCTCACAATACCTGAGTAGCGTGTAGAATGGACCAAATCTGTGTACAATGACATGGTGGTATTATTATTCTATATCCCGAGCCATTATTTTAGTGTGCTTACATTGGCACGACGAACCCAAAATGGCTGGAACTCTTCAGTGGATTTACTCTCTGGCCAACCTTGCAATGTCCACTGCATTACTTGCGAAAGAACCGGGTCTTTGATTGTCGAAACTGGTTAGTCCGCAGCGTGTATGGTTGGCTTGTTTGGCTTGTAGACCACATCTCTAAGCATCACTTCATCTTCCCCAACGATGATCGTCGTGCCCGGCATTTCTCACGTCCTTCCCGGCACGGAAGATAGTTTAAAAGTGTAGACGTTAAGGAACTAACCCCAATGAATCATTCTGGGTGACAAAATCTGTGGAGTTGGGACATCTTTAGTAAAATATCCAAAAAGTGGCTTATAGTCCGTCACAATAACGAACTCTCGACCGTAGAGAAAATCCTAGATCTTTTTGACTCCCACCATAATTTCGAGAGCTTCACGATTGCCTTGGCTATAACGTTGTTCAGTTTTGGTCACAGTTGTCCAGCGGTACGATATGGGACGCTTGTTTGTTTGGGGAAGCGCCACATATCAACAACAATGGGTATTTCTCAGTAAACGGCATCAGGGCGTGACTGGATATCAAAGCTCCTTTAAGCACAACGAAACTGCGCTGCTCGACTGGCTTCATCTCCAAAGGACATCATTGTGAAGTAGCTGGTGGAAAGATTCCGCAAAGGTCGCCTTACCTTGAATGAACGAACGGTAAATTTTAATTAAGTCTAGGAATGCTTGAAGTTGTTCCTTTTCCATCGGCGGTGGGATGCTTTTAATTGTGTCGACTTTTGTTACATTGGGTGGAGACCTTTGGAATCGATTCTATACCCAATAAAATCGGTAGATGAACAATTTGACATTTGTCTTGTTTTAGACGGATAGACTAGCTCGATAAACTGTTGGAAGATCTTGATTTACTTCTGGCGTAAAACGGTGTCCGATGAAGCGATGATGATGATATCGTCTAGAATCCCTAGTAGTAAGTTTTCCATGAAATTTTGGAAAATTCCTGGCGTAGTACTGATATCGAATTTAAGTCGGTTGATCTCAAACGCACCCTTGTGTATCGTAATTGTTTGTACCAGCGTGAAAGCATCATCTACCGTTTGGTGCTGTCCACAACAAGTGATTTGCTTATGGAACTGAAAAGCAATGTGGTTTGAGAACTTTGTTTACCGTCAATTTGTATTCGCTGCGAATTCCCAAACTACCATCAAACTTTGGAACAGGTACAATTGACATAGCCCACTCGCAACCGGCTCCAGAATTCCCTGTCAAATTAATTTATCTAGCTTTATTTCAACTGCTGCTCACATTGCGATTGGAATTTTTCGTGTTGACAAACGTATCGGAACAATTAACAGATCCACCTGAAAAATAACAGGTAGCCCACTGTACAAACCTAGTTCTGGTAAAAACAGGTAGCTGAATTTCACCAATATATTGCATGAACTCCTTGAATGGAAACCCCTAAAGGCTCCAACCAATCGACCCCAAGAGCACTGGTTTTATTCTCTGTGGTAATGTATAATGGTAGCCTGGAAATTAGCTTACCATTGTATTTTACATCATCATCTAAATATCCCCAAAAGATTGACCGGATTGCGTTGGAAATCTACTAGTTTCAGATTTGCCTCACAAAATGGTGGCGCTTTACGAAAAATTCTTCGGTACGTTGTCTTCGAAATGGTGGTGTCTCTCAATCCAGAGTCCACTGCGAAACGACACGGAATATGAATGATATTAACGGTAGCAGAGGTATTAACAGCAGAAGAATGGGAAATTTTGTTTACTTCTCTGTAACAATTCGAATGCCTTTTTTATGACTTGGTTTGTTGCGGCTGTTTGCCATCGTACGACAAGCCCGTTGAAGGCGTCCCATTTACCACAGAAGATACATGTGGTAGCCCGGTATCGGCAGGTGGATCGGTCATAATCTCACCACTCCTGAAACACCCTTGTGATTGTAACGGTAGCTTTCGATGATTAAATTGTGCAGTGCCTTTTTATGTTTAGGCACGATTTGCTTAACCTGGTGTGCTTCTGCTATGACCTGCTGATTTATTTCGGCAGCTTTCTGTGGCAGCATCTGCTGCAACTGAATATTTCACAAACCGCAAACCAGTCGATCTCGTAGCATTCGGTCCAGGCTATCCTTGTGGAAATCACAGCGCTTGGCAAAACTTCTAAAGACGTATTCGGCGACGCATTTTTCCGGACATTTGTCACGATTGAAGATCGTTATCGACGCCGCAATTTCCGATTACCGAGGGGAAAAATGATTAGATAACGTTTCCATGATTACTTTGATAACAAAATCAATATCCTTTTTTGGTGCTATTAAGTTTTCTAACAACTCAAAAGTGTTTGCCCTGCGGGGCACAGTTTCTAGTCTAAGAAATGTGGCCCACTTCAACTGTGCGCATCATCGATTTTATTCGCCTCACAACACATAACTGTAAGGAAACAATTTTTTACCGTCACAATTTATTTTAACACATGCGGTCAGAATTTTTCTTTTTTTAATAATAATTTATTTATGATCTAACAATTAAACTTCGATATTATAGATTAACTAATTATTATTATTTTTTAATATTTTTTGTTAATCTTCGTCGCCAATGTTTTATTTACCCTTTCGTGTTGATCGACACACGGATGGATTACACCTGAACCTTTATATCACAGGATGCTTTGTAATTTACATACATATACATATATCAATAACATCTATATACATACTTGTATTACATATTTAGGAATACATATATTTATTGTATTGATGCGTATCAATACAATAATTCAATTCAATAACAGTTGACCAATATTCAATGCACGGGAAAATTGAAACAAACATTATTTTTATTCAAGTTCCCCGCTTAAAATGAGTGAATTATACAATTTATGAAAAAAAAATGACATTTAATTGTGTGCATTTCTTATTGAAATTGTCATAGCAACAAAAATGTTCAAATTTTTCTTATATAGTTTTTGGCAAAACCTACTAGTGAACTATGACAAAACCTACTAGTGAATTTTATATATTTTCTTGTATATATCCGAGTGTGCTACGCGATAAGTTTGGCTTTTATTATAAAAAGTTTTGAAATTTATTAAAAATTATCGTAGCAACTGACCGTTATAATATGGGTGTCTTTGTTTTTATCAAATAAATTTTAAAAATTTGTTTGCAAAAATATTTATCATGGGTTAAATATTTATCATATTTCTAGTTCTTAAATATGCAGCATTACCATCTTGGCATTCCAAATGACTATTTCAAATATTCCAGCAACCTGCTATTCAGTGATGTTGCTTATGGAAATATTAAAATAATTAGTACTAAAAACTTTTATAAAAAACAAGGTTGCATTATATGACAAATAATGTAAAAGAGAAAACAAAAAACATATGTAATAAAAACCTCAATCTCTCTGTTAAAAAAGAAAACTGTGGATTGGTCAGTTTTGTTTGGATAGTTAACCTGAAGGGTTACTTGGTATACCATGATATTTTCCTCGCCAAGCTTCAAATATAATAGGATTATTCAGCACTATACTAGGTCCTATTCTTTTTAATATTTATACTAACGATATTAGCAACTATTAGAGTTGAAAGGGAAAATACAATTATATACTAATGACTTAGTGATCAAATATAGCCGCACAAACATAAAAAATCTCTATAAAGATATGCAGTCTGACTTTAATTTTTTAAAGCTGTGGCTCACCAAAAATATGTTAAAATTAAACGACAACAAACCCAATTTCAAATAGGAAGATACCGCTTCATGTGATCATTAAACACGTAATACCTAATGTTGGAGTAGCAGTCGAAAAATTTTACCTATTCCAGTATCTTTAGGAAAATTCGCACATTGTTTTCAAGTATTTTAAGTATTTCATCAAGGGCATTACAATAATGGTACTTCATCTTCATTAGTGGTAGTAAACAGAAGGATGAAACATAAATCACATCTCAGACTTTTTCATAATTATTAAGAAAAAAAACTGGAAAAATTTTTCCAGACCATCGGTTGCACAATATTTTCACAACATTTATCATTATAGTTTTTCATTTAGAAATGGTACAAAAAACTAGAAATCTTTAATGAAAGTTTAATAACACTTGAAAAATTTAATTTTTTTTGTTGGGATACAGTTGTTGCACTTTCAAAGTTTTTTTTATCTGCAATCTTAAATTAGTTAGTTGAAATTACCAATTACAATCTCAGGTGGAAGTGATAATCAAATTAAAACTCGTAATTATTTGTAAAATCCTTTTTTACAGTATACCACTATCAGAAATTCACTCATAAATTGTGGGTGTAGTTTGTTTGGTAGTATATATATATATATATATATATATATATATATATATATATATATATATATATATATATATATATATATATATATATATATATATATATATATATATATATATAAATATTATTCCGTTAAATGTTTAGTTTTAACACTTGTAAAACTTTGCACTAATTCCAATTTGAACAGTTCTAGAATTTTTAGAATTTCTCCACATCAAATTAGTGAGCTATTTGCAACGTAATCGGACTAATTAATTTTAATTTTTGAATTAAAATTTATATACATTTTTGAATTTTAGAGCTTTGTATTATTATTATATCATTATATTATTATATTATTTTATTATTATATTATTATATTATTATATTATTATATTATTATATTATTATATTATTATATTATTATATTATTATATTATTATATTATTATATTATTATATTATTATATTATTATATTATTATATTATTATATTATTATATTATTATATTATTATATTATTATATTATTATATTATTATATTATTATATTATTATATTATTATATTATTATATTATTATATTATTATATTATTATATTATTATATTATTATATTATTATATTATTATATTATTATATTATTATATTATTATATTATTATATTATTATATTATTATATTATTATATTATTATATTATTATATTATTATATTATTATATTATTATATTATTATATTATTATATTATTATATTATTATATTATTATATTATTATATTATTATATTATTATATTATTATATTATTATATTATTATATTATTATATTATTATATTATTATATTATTATATTATTATATTATTATATTATTATATTATTATATTATTATATTATTATATTATTATATTATTATATTATTATATTATTATATTATTATATTATTATATTATTATATTATTATATTATTATATTATTATATTATTATATTATTATATTATTATATTATTATATTATTATATTATTATATTATTATATTATTATATTATTATATTATTATATTATTATATTATTATATTATTATATTATTATATTATTATATTATTATATTATTATATTATTATATTATTATATTATTATATTATTATATTATTATATTATTATATTATTATATTATTATATTATTATATTATTATATTATTATATTATTATATTATTATATTAAACACTAAACTGAAAAGAAACATCAAATAAGCGACAAAATACGTCTAGCAATATTATATTCATTAACTATTACCAACCACGTGACACTCACATTCAGATCCTAGAAATACCGCAATGAACTCGATCAAACAAGTATGGAAGGAGATATTAAAGTTCGCCTTAATCATTTTGAAAAACCACCAAAGTAATCATGTTCGCTTTGATGTATTTTTTGAGTGATACGAACGCCTACCCTGACCCCTCCAGTAGTATATAATTCGTAATTATCGCGGAATAAATTTTCCGTTAAAACGTAATTTTATTCTAATACTTAACCTCCAGGATATAAACGGATTGGATTTTTGTTGACTAAATTTCCCATGTGATATAATTGAGCGTAAAAAAAAACATAGAAAAGTACAGAACAAAATTTTTTGTTTTTATATCCTCTGCTGCGCTTCCGCTGTTCTGTAAATTTTCTCTACCAATTTTTTTTTGTACCTCGATGTGTGTTGAAAACATAAAATAAATTTTCCAGAAGCACCAAAGTTACAAAAAATAAAAATTTCATACCAAAAATTATTTCATGTAATGTAATTTTTATTTAGGATTTTTGGTTTAGTTAAGTGCAAAAAAAATGGGAACCATACATCATACACATACGCCGCGGTACATATCATGTAAAAGATGAGTTAATATATGATTTGAATTCTATATGCAACAATCATAAACATCGCATAATAAGTTTATGTCCCATGAGATGCAGGACTCTCTATATAAACGTTCGACTCGTGTTCAGTCAAGTCGAATGATGAAATGACCAGGATTATAGCACGGCGAATCAAAAATTTGTACATTTAAATAATTTTTCATGCAGAAAATGTTTTAAAAAAAAGAAAACCTTTTTTTTTGGGGTTTATTCAATTTAAAAACGGACTTTAATCAATTTTCATTTTATTTTATGCCCAACTTAAAAGGAAAATGAAACTTTCGGTTTTTGTTTTTTTTTTTTTGTCGAAAGAAAACCAGGAAAACATTTTTCTTTTTTTCTTTTGTTTGATTGATTGAAAAATTGAGATTTATTATTTATAATTTTCGACATATTGTTGCCTGCCTTTATACTTTACATTTTGGTTCATGGTGTGATTGAAAATTTAATTTATCTCCGATATGGTTAAATGAGCACAAACTTGAAAACCTCGTTATGCACTCCCCAAGTAGCACCAAATAACTTTAAAGTTTGATAACCCATTCCCGACGTCGGTACAACGCCAGAAATTTCAAGAAATTCACTTTTTTGACATTGAATTCAACATTTTAAGATTTTCATCGGTACGACCACAATGCGACGTTTTATATTACCAGCCGACAGTGCGGTATTTTATATCTATCTGATAACTTTTTTTTCATAATTTTCAACTATTAACCGACTAATATAACATAATTGGATTTTATATAACCGTGTATTGATTGTTTAGTTATGTGGTCGTAAAGTGTGATTTTTAATAACTACTTAGCGATTTTTTTGTCGTATAAAAACCAATATCCAACTTTATTTTTTGTTGTCTTATGCACGACTGCAAGATAACATATTTTATATATGCACCACAATTTAGTGATATAATTAACTTCAATTGACACGAATAAGATAATGGGCGACCGAAAATATATTACATCACCAGCCAACAAACCTAGTGCATGTCATTGTCAATTTTTATAGTTAAAAAGTAATAAAAATAATTAAAAATGGATAAATGCTTTAAAATAAAAAAAAAGTCATTTAAACATTCGACGTCGTTTTATAGGAAAGTAAAAATTTATTTAAACACACCTTTAGGAGCTACTAACAACAAAAAAGGTAACTAGATATTATTAAGCTAAATCAGACTCGAATTCGGTTTTATTTTTTATTCCTTTGCAGTTGTTCCAGTTTGTATGACATTGGAACCTCTAAGCTCCGAACTGGATGAACAATATCCTCTATCAACAAATAATTTTAAACCTCATTCTGTGAACCATGATAATATACCATGTTTAGATAATAATGTGGTGTCTTGTGACCAATGTGATATTATGATTACACCAGAGGAACAACAAAATGTGTTTTTTGAAAGTTTTGAAGAATCGTCCGAAGAATTCGATTCTAAGTTGAACAAAAATTCGGCCGATGAATCACGCGGTAACTTTGTTGAAAATTTCAGAAACTGGGTGTTAAAACATAGTATTACACATACTGCAGTCAATGAAATCTTGCAGCTGTTGACGAATTATGGTATAAATAATCTTCCGAAAGATAGCAGAACTCTATTAAAAACACCAAGAGCAGTAAGCATTATACCAATGGGCAAGGGTGAATACTGGCACAATGGGTTAAAATCTTGTTTGCTAAATATACTGGATCAAATTGATATTTTACCCGATTGTGTCTCTTTGACTTTCAATATGGATGGGTTACCAGTGTATCGTAGCTCCAAGTGTGAGCTGTGGCCTATTTTGGGTTTAATTGATAATTTACCGGATGTTCCACCAATGATAGTTGGTGTTTATTGTGGACAAAGCAAACCAGAAAATGCTAATATATTCTTGACTCCGTTTGTAAGTGAATTAAAAGCATTACTTCAAAGTGGAATAATAGCTGGTGATGTCCTCGTCAATATTAAAATCAAATGCTTTGTTTGTGATACACCTGCCCGATCTTTTGTTAAAGGTAAAAGATAAATGGAACTGAAACATTTAATACCATATTTCTTGAAAATGAAACCTAATTAAACATATTATCATATAGGTACTGTTTCGAGCAACCATTATCATGGGTGCACCAAGTGCATTGCGATTGGGGAATATTACAATGATGGACGGCACATGAGTTTTCCTAGAATTCATTTGCCTAGGCGAACAGATGAATCTTTCCGTGGAAGAATTGATGCAGATCATCACAAGGAAATTTCTCCTCTAGAAGAGTTGCCCATAGATCTTATAAAAGATTTCCCAGTAGCCGATTCATTACATTTAATAGATCTCGGAATTACAAAACGATGTCTTGTAGGTTGGACCCACGGCAGCTTTAATTTTCGGACCAAGTGGTCTGCTAGACAAATAGAAGAAGTATCTGGCTATTTAGAGAGCTGCAATGCATTTAAACCACGAGAACTTCACCGAGCTATTAGAAAACTTGATTCTCTGCGATTTTGGAAAGGACTTGAATTTCGTACATTTTTGTTGTACGTGGGACCTGTTGTACTTAAAGATTTTCTACCTACAGATGTATATCACCATTTTTTAAGCCTTTCGTGTGCTATTACAATTTGTTCTTGCAAAACATATTTGCCTTTCTTAAATGTTGCCGAAAGGATTCTCGAAGATTACATTGAGAATTTCATTATTTTATACGGTATTGACTCTGTTAGCAGCAATGTGCATAATCTTTGCCATTTAGTGGAAGACGTTAAAAACTTAGGTCATCTGCCATCCATAAGCGCATATCCTTTTGAAAGTCTTCTTTTTAGAATAAAAAATTTGTTAAGAACTGGAAACCGGCCATTAGCCCAAGTTGCAAAACGTTTAAATGAATTCGCTAAAATAAATTTTAGAAAAAGGACTAACAAGGAGTGGCCATTTACTAAAAGAGAATCTAAAACAAATTGCCAAGACCTACCAATGTGTGATCGAATATTTTATGAATTGCACCTATATGATGGATTTATTCTGACAAACGAAAATAACAACAAATGGTTTATGACTAAAAAAAACGAAATTGTAGCAATGATACATGTGACATATATCGGAGGAAAAATATGTATTTATGGAACAGATATCAAAGAGAAATGTTGCTTTTTTGAACGACCTTTCAATTCATCAAGAATAAACATTTTCGAATCATCAGGTGAAACAAACTCACCAAAACTATATTCTATAAGAGAAATAAAATGCAAATTATTTGCTGTTCCACGTGCGAATTCAATTGTTTTTATCCCAATAATTCATACGCTCGAAATCGAATATTAAATAAATTTAAAAAAAACTGTTTATTTAAGTTCATTGTAAGATAATACAAAAATACATAAAAATTAAAATTAATAAAATTATCATATTACTATTTAATATTGCACGTAATTCATTTAGAAATATTAAAACATATTATCGACATCTAGATAATTAAATAACTTAAACTAGATATAAATACATCTAATCCTGGAGAGACGTTGAAGCTTCTTTATCACTAAAATAAATAATAAACAACAAATTGTAAATTGTATTGTAAAATTGGAATAATAGAAATAGTTTTACCAAAGATTCAGATGACTTGTAGACAAACTTTCGTCTGTATTTACTTTACTTTTAAGTCTGCTTCTTCGTTCACTTGGCTGATGGTCTAATTGCTTGAAGCGACTTTCGCTATATTTTAATATATTAATTTTTAAAAATTCTTCTGTCATATGCAAATTAAATTTACTGTCAGCACAGTTGACAATTTGAAATATCAGGTCAATAATCTGTTTAAAAGCTAAAAACGCTTTTTTTATTTTATTTTTGGAAGATCCCGTCCAAGTATATTGGGTTAATAATTTCCTGTCAAACAGCCA
>OY744477.1:120542406-120568305 GCA_963556175.1 Tipula confusa
CTTTTCTCGTTCAGTGTAGGTGGCAATACCGATACGTCAGCGCCTGTGTCTATGAGATATTTAATAGCCGATTTTTTGTCTGTGAAGGATAGTCTAAATATGTTGACATGAGAGGGTTGAGAATCAGTAAAACTCGTGCCAACGATACGTTCAAATCATGGTTTTGTACTGGTTTCATTTGGTGTTCTATGTCGACATGGACTTCGACATTTACGAGACTTTTGGCCAAATTTCCAATGGTACCAACATTCTTGATTAGGGGCACTCGGTGTTTGATCTCGTGTACGCGCCGAAAAACGCGATGAATTTCGAGAGTAACTTCGTCCACGTTTTGACCATAATTGGCCAATTTGACTATAGATAATTGGGTTTTTGTTACGAATTTGTGCTCGTTTCCTCAACAGATGTGACTATGTTTACATTACGCATATACATGGAATCCACAATAGCATCGGCTATCTTCGTAAATTCGTCCACGGAGCCGGTGGAGGCAGCTACCACTGCACGTGCGTAATCGGGCAAACGTTGAGCCCATTAACCTTTAAGTGCTGCATCGCTGATAGAATTACTAGCAACTCGGCGCATTTCATGGAAGAGTTGACTAGGTTTCATAGCGCCCAGTGGCATTTCTGATAATAATCGATTTAGTTGTCGTTGTTGGCTTTCGGAAAAATGTCCAATTAATTTTTCCTTAATGTTTTCGTATTTCCGTATTTCTGGTGTACCGTTACTAATTCCGCGTAATTGTGGTAACATTGTTGGATCAACGGCAGCTAAAACTGTGTTATATCGCTGTTTATTGGACGCAATGCCAGAGGCTGGAAACCAGAAATCCATCGATAAAAACCAACTCTCTATGTTGTTACTGATCATGCGTGGCATTGACAATTTGGCGAATACCGCTGTAACCCCATCATCGGGAAAGAGCAGCACCACCTTTAAGCTCTGCTTTATTCGTAAAAGCAGCTGAGGTGGTCGTGGTGGTATTTGTAGTTTGTGTACCGCTCGCAGTACCAAGCCAAAAAGTCCGAGTTTTATAAAGAAAAATAACATACAGTATGTTCTTCAATGCTGCGCTTCTAGCAAATTGTCAAATCGAGATTTAACCAAACGATAACTCTAATGTTTTCAAAGTTGGTTGATGTTGAATGAGGAATCCAGTAGAATAACCTTTTAGAGATTGGAGAATTTACGTACCACCACATAAGTGACATCTATAGTATGTTATTATTTGGAGTGAACAACAAGGGGCCGGAAAACGATAAATTATTTGGATATCTGATGAAGATAATCGTTTAAATGACGAGGATTTGACAGTTGAAGAGTAACGAGATCAAGCTTTGAAAAATATTGTTCAAAATCAGCGTTATAACCTGTAGTTAAACATATAATTGATAAGTCACGATACTATTTTAATGTCCGGATTAAAAAATAGGAATAATAATAGTATTTTTATGCGGGTCTGCAAAATATAAATACACATAGTACTATCATCATAAGAAAAAAACAGTTTACCCATTGATGTTCTAGATGTCGGGTCGATAGAATATTGTCAACATTTAGTATAAATATATGACATTTAGGCAATTATGCCTATACAAATATTTTGGTTATTTTACAACGATAACAGTAGCGACATCTAGCACGTCGATGGGCTAACATACCATGGTAGTACTATGTGTATTTATATTATGGGGTATGTAAAGATGCATAAAACTTTGATTTTCATACAAATCCACCAGCAACTGATATCCTTAATAAATGTATTGCAGCCAAAAACAAGGAGTTCCCCTGAAAGAATATGAATTTACCATCCGGAGATGCAACACCGTTCAAAGAGTCAGAAACTCGATGAAGATTGCCGAAGGACTTTTCGAATCATCATATAGTTGACGAAATTACAATGATGGCAATGGAATTGAACAAGCAATCCATGCGCATTCTCACAGTCCACAATTATGTACTTTGTCGATCGTTGGATTCAAAACATGCTGAAAATATGTTAAAATCGCACTTTTTGGCACAGACAGTGAAAATATCACACTTCACGTTGATTTGCCAACTCATGGCATTAAAACGTACGAAGAACTTACCAAAGCATTAAAAACCGCACAGAAACCAAATATTTCGATGCCATCTACCACATGACAGAGAATACCACTTATACCTCGATCACTTGCGTCACATACAATTACAATTGGCTTCTTTGGATCAAGTGTTCTAAAATTGAGCTATTCACTAATGCTTGTTTGCATTCATTGGAAACCTTTTGACAATTCATGTCACAATTCCATTACACAATAATTTGTACAGAACCCTGCATTTTTCATTTAATCTGAGCAAAAATTTAGAATAATAATTTAACATACCAATAAATGATTTTAGTTCCGAAACATTCTTAGGAACTGGTGCTTCTATGATTGCCTTTAACTTTGATTTGCAAGGACCGATACCCTTTGACGAAATCTCATGTCCTAGATACTTTAAATTTTCGACAAAGGAATTACTAAATCATAAATGACATTTTTCCCTTCTTGTTTCACTTTGACTCTAATTCGCCCTACTCATTACCAGTTAGAACCGATAAAGGTAAATCAATGCTACTTAATGGCAAATGAGCAAAATATTTCTCATAATCCACGACGCTACACAACGAGACACATACACCGGTATCAATTCCCAATTTAACTTTTTGACCTTCAATTATTAAATATAAAAATTCCACATTTGAAACTTTGACGCTACTGCCTATCTTATTCATTAAGTGACTTGAATCTTTAACATTGGAAACTTTAAATTTGCCGTTAATCTCATTTTTTTCCATAACCGTAATATTATTTATCTCTGAATTATTTTCTTGTTTAAACTTGAATCAACATGATTACCAGAAAAATGTTCGAAACTTCTTCCGGACGATTTATTAACATTACTTCCATAAACTACCATCCATTGCGTTTTTATCCTGCGATCATGAAGACCGGAAATAAATTAGATTCGCAACGCTCTGTTCTTATACGAACCAAAATTACATTCCCGCTAGTGAAATCAACTCCACTGTAAAATCGTTAACAGTTTTCACCCTTTTTTATACTCGTTTACCAAACATAACAGGATTGATGCAATTTTTTGTTTGCGGTGCGAACAAATCCCTAAATCGTTGTACTATCTCCTCGTAAGTAAATTCTTTTGGCTTAAGTGGTTTACACGCTTTGATAAGCTTTACGCTCGCGTTTGGGCCAATTAAATTGTTTAACAACAATATCCTGAACTTATCCTCGTTCACATCGTTCAGCTCAAAATAGTTCTCCATTTTATCCAAAAAGTTCTCGAAATTTTCGCCTTGTACAAATGGTTCTAAAACACCAACAACATTTTTAATGTTTAAACTCGAGTTTATCGACGTTGTATTTTCCACATCTCGGTTTTTATCCGCCACTTTATTTCCATTTTTCTCACTACTTTTTTTTGGGTCGGCGCCATTTTCATACTATGCACATGTACGATTTACTTTTTGTTTTTGCAATTCAAAATTTCAATAATCTTCTTACAAAAACTACCACTCTATTATTACACTTTTTAATCCATTTTATTTAATTTTTAAAGCTATAATTACGCCGATGTTTCTGGATTCTTTATTTTCTATATTTTTATGTTATTAACAATACGAAAATATAAAAATAAAATAATAATGTAATAGCACAACAAAGCAATAGTCCATTTAACTCACCACTACTCGCGGTACCTAAAAAAGCCGAAGAAAATGGTAAAAAACAGTGGAGAATAGTTGTAGACTTTCGGAAGTTAAATGATACCACAATTGGTGACACATTTCCTCTACCAAATATAAAAGATATATTCGACCAGTTAGATCAATCCAGATACTTCTCAACGTTAGATTTAGCCAGTGGCTACCATCAGATTAAAATGGACCCAAATGACCAACATAAAACAGCATTTAGTACAAAATATCGGCATTACGAATTAACACTATGCCTTTTGGCTTAAAAAACTCACAAAGCACATTTAAGGGTCTTAAATGCTTTGTCTACTTAGATGATGTAATAATTTACGAAAAAATTTGAACGACCACAATAAAAAACTTACGGACATTTTTGAAATTTTTCGAAATCATAGTTAAAAACTGCAACCATCAAAGTGCAATTTTCTAAGAAAAAAAATCAATTATTTAGGACATATCATATTATACAGAGGTATACAACCAAACCCAAAGACAGTTGAGCATGTTATTAAATAAGCAACACTCAGAAACAAACGCGAAATTCAATCATTTTTGGGTCTTGCGAACTATTATAGAAAATTTTTACAAAATTTTTCAGAAATATCTGAACCAATAAATAGACTACTACAAAAACATGCCACTTTCAATAGGACCGAAAACTGTGAAAACTCTTTCGAAATTCTTAAACAAAAACTTATAACATCACCAATTTTAAGTTACCCTGATTTTGACAAATCCTTCATTCTTACAACTGACGCTAGTGATTATAGTCTTGGTGCCATTTTGAGTCAAAAACAGAACACTGATGACTTACCGGTAGGTTTTGCTAGCCGTTCACTAAATCAGTAATTCATTTTAAATCCAAACCAAAAAACAAAAATACTAGAAGAATTTCACAACTCACCTTGTGGTGGGCACTCTGGCGTTTACAGAACATTCAAAAGGATTAGAATGGCATACTTTTGGCCAAAGATGTTAAGAGACATTTAGCAATTTATAAAAAATGCAAGCTTTGTAAACAAAATAAAATATGTAGACATACCAAGATACCACTAAAGTTAACCACAACATCCAAAGAAGTATTTGAAAGAATCGCTTTCGACATAGTGGGTCCGTTACCAGAATCTGATAATGGAAACAAATACATCATAACATTGACGATCTTACAAAATACTCAGGTGCTATTCCAATTCCCAATCAAGAAGCACCTACAATCGCAAAAGGAATTGTCACTCAAGTCTTTACTAAATTTGGTTTTCTAGATAGTATCCTTACCGATCAAGGTGCGAAATTCATGAGTAAACTGTTCGTAGAAATTTGCAAGCTTCTTAAGATTAAGAAATTGTCTACAACTGCATTTCATCCTATGACAAATGGTGCACTCGAAAGATCACACCGACCCTTAAAAGAATACCTAAGATGTTTCTTTAAACAAAATAAAAATAACTGGGATGGTATGGGTATACCCTCGAAATTTTTAGGTATAACACAACACCACATTCAATAACCAGATTTACTCCCTATGAACTAGTTTTCGGAAAATCATCTAAGATCCCTTCAAGTATTCAGAGAGAACCAGAACCCGTTTATTCGTATGAAGACTACTTCATGGAAATGAAAGCCCGTTTAAAATTAGCACGATATTTTGCAAGAGAAAACATTATAAAAAGTAAAGAAAATAGCAAACTGAGCTACGACCGGAACGCAACATCATTCATCATAAACATAGGTGATTTCGTATGGCTAAAAAATGATGGAGCCAAAACAAAATTAGACCCTCTATATCTAGGACCATTTGAAGTAATGCAAGTAAATTCGCCAGAAAACACAACAACCAAAATTAATAATATATTTAGAGCCATCCACAACAATAGACTAAAACTGGACTAAGGTACAATACAACAACAAAACAACAAACCGAGAACATATTCTTATCTCTTATCCCCTCAAACTCAAGCAATCATTTCCAACGAAACTAACTTAGAAATAAATTTAGAAATAAGATACAAAACAAAAACATTAACTACTTAGATATTCTTAAATTTAGAAGAAAATAAGAAAAATTTTAATCACTCATAAACGAGAAAATACATAGTCTTAAAATTAATAAATAATAGTAATACAATTTAAATAATAATACATTTTTCAAGATTTTACATCAAGTGGAAGTACTTGCATGTATTCACAAAATGTTTCATCGTCATTATCAAAAATACGAGTTACATAAATCTTGAAAAGTTGGACTCATGTTTCCAAGCAATAGATACATATCTATGCCAAAAACGAGCGGTTGCATTTACCCCAAGCGTACATCAGTCATGTGAATTACAACTGTATTCAGGACTTCCTTCAACATTATGTACAACGCACCTAGTCCACCTAGTCCAGAAAATATCATCTATATGTATCGAGAACCTGAAACTGTAGACGCAATCTGTGGAAACCAACATATCACCCTGATAGTTACAGAAAAAGGTATACTTAAATTAAACAATGAAACAGCATGCGAAATAAACATAAACCGATTCATAATATACATTCATAATAAAGACGAAGCGGTCAATTCATCCATAATGATGCCAAAAAAGGATTACATCCCGGAAAAAGTACAAAGTGACATGGAAAAGTTACGGCATACGACAACACCCTACACCGCAAATTGATATTACCAGCGATACTTGATGGAAATACAAAACTAAAGAACCTTGGACATGAGATCAAAATATTGGAACTGGACCAGGCAAACAGCGACACACGAGACCACTGGTCGCCTAGTAAACATGAAAGACGATTTATGTCATTATAGCAGCATTGATACTCATTTACAAAAAACAAAACAGCAGCGACCACGAATCATGTAGTAGTCTGAAATAACACACCTGGTTGCTCGTCACAAAAGCAGTTAGAAGTATCAGAAAACGATCACGATACAATATTTTCATCGCAAGAGTCCAATGTCAACTACAAATGGCGCTAACATAAGATAGTATTAATAAATACGTTAATCGCCCTAGCATAATATTAATGAATATTATATAATCTATTCAATTCCAAAGAAAAAAATTAAAGATATTTCAGTTAAGTCATTTTTTTTTTGCTTTGGCAATTGACATATGAAACAGTATACATTCTCTTTTAAAATAAAAACCTGTATAAAAATTTTTTTTTTTTTAAATCTTAGGGGGTGTTGTGACCATTACAATAATATTCCTTATCCATTCAAAACTTAAAATTAAAATCCAATTTAAGTTCCCTAACCCGTTTGTCATAATCGAAATATGAAACCATCAACAATATTTCAAAATAAGTCAACAATTTTGCAAATTGACAAAACTTCGTAAAATCGAGAATGACTTTCAATCCAAAAATGCGAATCAAAAAAAAAACATATTTTACATGTATTCTTATCGTAAAATATATGACCCTTATATTAAGCTCAGTTAAAAATTGTCTGATCATTGCGGCTTTGTTATATAGGAGGCTTTGTTTATATACACTTTACCTGACACCAAACTTTAAAATTAATACAAATTAGATTCTAAAAAAATTGTATAAACCACCTATTTTTTTAATTTACTAAAGATGACAAATTCGGCAACATAAACATACACAGATAAACTAGGTACGCTTAAACAAACGAAATCTTCTTTTGAGACATAAATACAAATTACACCAAATCTAACTCGCAAACTAGACACCTTTGACGAAACAATGAATAAACAAACGCAGCCAATTTATTTTTAAGGATCAATGGTTTATATCATGAACTGTGCATTAAGATCGGTGAATCTCCGACCAATGACCAATTTTTTACATTACGGTTCAATTTTTGACTTACTTTAAACCAATGAAAATATCAAAAGAAGATTTGAAATCATAAAAGTTTTGTTAAAGACAAAAAATATACGTTTAGGGCTTTTCAATGCTCTGAGGTGAGCAACTTAAGTACTTAAGTGTGCATAGTATATTAAATCTTAAAAAATCTAAACTATACAGTACTAGTGGAAAAAATGTCTTTAATTCACAACCAGGAGTTTGACATACATTTTTCCTTTGATGGAAAAGGTATTTAACGGAAATCTTGAATTTCTAATCTCGTATTTTCTTAATTTGCCGTTGTGTCGTAGGCGAGATTTAAAGACAAGGAAAAACAAGTTGAACGTTGCTGGTTCAGAGTGCGGATATGCTTTACATCATATTTTAGCAGAGTAATCGAGATTTTTTTCGCAGTGAATTGTTTTTCGTTGCCACTTTCTATAATTTATGGCTCTGCAATCATGCTAAAGATACGATATTCAAGAAACTTGATTGCATTAATCGTTGTTGCATCACGTATTGATTCATTTCGAAAACTTAGGTAGGACGATAACGATATCGATTGCCGTTTTTCGTTCGTGGGAGTTCCAGAAAATCAATATATATTTGCTGCCAGGGGCAGATTGATTCAATTACACATTGGTGATCGGATTATACTTGATTCGTGGGTTTTGATGACTTGATTTCTGAATAAAATTTATTAATATCAGATAAGTTAAATCCGTGTTAAAACTTGATGACTCCATATCAATTTGTAACGGATTATTCTTACTATTATCATCAAATAAAATCTCTTTTGAAAAAAAAAATTCTTTCTGCCCCTGCAGTATTCGGCTACCAGTAGTTCGTGTGATATCACTCGATGCATTAAGCGGCACTTTGTGTTCGGCACCTTATAACCAGTACGTCATGTAATTGACGAAAATTTAATTTACATAAACTTTATCTGGCACAAAATTTTAAAATTAATTTAAATTAGATTTTTAAAAAAATTTATTAAAGGCGGCTGCACGTATGCAGCTCGTGCGCGGCGCATATTAATCGCATATAAATCAATGAAATCAACACATCTAAACCATGTGACAAGATTTACCAATCAAATCACTCAAAAAAATAAATAAAATAAGAAACAAAGAAATTATAAAAATAAAAACAAAATAAAAACAGCGTAAAAAAATGTTTACTTTGTTTTGCTTTGTTTTTATTCTTTATAATTTTTTTGTTTTCTATTATTTTTTTTGTTCCGCAAACGAGTGATTTGATTGCTAAATCTCACATGGTTAAGATGTGTTGATTTTATTGGTTGGTATGCAGCTAATATGCGCCTTGCACGAGCCGCATTCGTGCAGCCGCCTTAAACATTACAAATCAATTAAATCAACCGTTTTATGACAAATACGTCCAAAACATTATCGAAATAGCCTAAGCAACAAAATTGTGGAGGTCCTTTTCTACTCACGCGCGATATATTGATATTTATTTAAACATATTTTGTAGTGCTCAGCGTGAAGTGCTTGGAATTTAACAGTCGTTTGGTTTTATGTTAAGTTATCATCACGTGAATACACTTAAAACACAGTTCTGTGAACCTATATATAAACATCAAGTAGTGTTTTCTTAAAAATTATCCTTCACAACACAAACATGTACACATACGAATGAATAACGTGTTCTAAACCTCAACGCAAGTCGTTTTGTGGGTGGATGAATTATACAAAAGTTTTTAATTAAAAATAAATTCTTAGAATGTGAAACCCCATCGAAATTATAACAAACAAAAAAATATTGTTAAAATTTAATCATCCAGCAGCAACATAGTAATTTGCATATTATACAATCGTATTTATGTAGATACAATAGAGTTAAAAAAAAAACAGTTTCACGTAGAACATATAAATTAAAATTAAGTTTTTTATCTTCAACGTATATCGTTTGCAATTGCTATTTGCCTGAAATGTAATTAATCTTCATGTATGTGAATGTGAAATGAAATAAAACTTAAATTAAATTTATTCCTTGAACTCTTTTTTGTTCATGCTTGAGTTTCAACAATGCCAAAAATAGTGTCAGTCGAGAATCGAAAGACAATGATCGGAATTAATCTATAAAGTGTCGTGAAACTTGGATAAAGGTTTAAAAATTGGATTAAATAGTATTATTACCATTTCTGATGAACCATGGTGCATTTACAATACTACTTAAATATTTGTGTTGAAATAATTGTATTATTTTCACAATGGTCATCTTAGTAAATCCCCAAAGCTGAATACCGTATAGGTATCGATTGGATTTAGAATTTGAATATATAGGCAGCAGCTTATTATGAAATTTTTCTGTATTTGATGTTAACCTCTTTCATTTTTTTTTTGACGTGCTCTTTTCACTTAGCGTCAAGTGTCTTGCCTAAATATTTGGCTGTATTTACGTGTGGAACTTGCTGCGAGCTGATTTCTACTGGTATCCAGTTTACTTTTTTGCTGGATTCGCCATATCATTGTCTAGTTACTCAAAATGTCAGTCAGCTAAGTAAGATTTTAGAATCTAATAAAGATGCTCTGGTAAATCACGATCCAGTTTCTATTCTAGTCCTACTTTATCGAATGCTTTAAAAGATTTTTTTGTTCTATTATTAATTTTTTGAATAATTTAGAAATAGGTGGAAGCCAAGAAATAAACCTATACGATTTTTTGTCGGTAGATGGTTTGTTTAGTTTTGGTTTCATTATCACTTCTGCCACTTTCCATTGGTGTGGAACACAGTTAAGTCTGAATGCTGCATTAATTATCTGAAGTATCTTTTGTAATCCTTTTTCAAGAAGTGCTTTAACTATTTTTCATGTAATTAGATCATAGCCAGGAGATTTTTTTGAGCTTAATTTATTGCTGATTTCAACTTTTAACTCTTGTTTGCTTTGTCTGTCAATTTTGTTGTAAGCTTAGCTGTGTATTTCCCTTTACATCTGATTTATTTAGGCTCTCGTTGACAATATCTTTGGGTGTGGTTATAGCTTTGACATTTTTTACATTGAGGGATTTGGCCAGTGTATTTGACTCAACGGTTCTATTCGGACTCTCATGTTTAGGATGACTTTTAAATTTGTTGTATATAATAAAGGCGACGCCTTTTTATTGATTTGAACATCTTCTGGATTTTCAATTTTTAATCCCTTGACTATAAGATCATCCATTGTATTCTCCTTTTAATAAGCTAGTTGGAATACTCTAGCCATAACTTTAATTAGGTGATCATTCTTATTTGCATTAGTAAACCACTCATTTCCAGCAGTATTTAGCTTTGTAGCCAAAGCTTTATACGTTTCAGGGTCAGACGTTTCAACTTTCCATACATCATTGTTAAGTGATGCAATTCTGTACTCTTTATCAGTGCGACTGATTTCATTATTGTTTGCACAGAAGCTTAATTGGATATGCCAATAATAGTAATAGCTGGCGGCACCATCTTTTTTGGTTTTCCTGGCTGTTTTACTTGGTCAGGTGTTGTATTTCAGCTTCGTTTGTATTTAGGAGTATTATTGGTTAAATATCAGTGCTTTCCGGAGACAAGTCCGCTTTCCTTTTCTTGATTTTACTCTTCTGTTTAAGACCCAATCTGTTTTTCTTACTAATCATCATCAATCAGTAAAAAATCTTTTAATTTTGTCTACCTCATTGCTAGTCTGAGGAGGCTTCTCAGATACTTTAGTTTATAAAGTTTTACGATAAAAAACTCTACGATTATCAATAGTTTTATTACGCTTCCAACGCTTATATATATATATATATATATATATATATATATATATATATATATATATATATATATATATATATATTTATATATATATATAAATATATATATATATATATATATATATATATATATATATATATATATATATTTATATATATATATATATATATATATATATATATATATATATATATATATATATATATATATATATATATATATATATAACTAAGTTTAAACTACTTAGTTTATAATCTAAGACTAAGTAGACTTACTACTAAGTTCTTAGTTTCAATTTTTGGTGAATTTTTTATATAATTCACTATCTCAAGATGTTACTGAGTATAAAAATATAAAGTATTTGAACAATTTTTGTATTAGATGATAAAGTTTAGGCTAGGAATCTTAACTAAGAAAATGTATGTAAATATTAACCAATTAAATATTTTTAGGTTTAAAAAAAAAATAAAAAAATTTTCTAGTTTGGTCGTTGCAGCCTGATAAGACAACCGAATTTTGGTTAAATTAAAATCCTATTAGCTCGAAACCGAAGCTACTGAAACTAAGCATTTCTAAATTCTTTAAATGTCATTATCTGGATATATATATATATATATATATATATATATATATATATATATATATATATATATATATATATATATATATCAGTGGCGTAGCGTGAATTAAATACTCAGGAATGCAATTTGAAACAAACTATGAATTTTTAACTTTCTTGCGCTATATCAGAACCTCAATTTTGTTGCTTAAATGAGACAATGGGAAAAAAATAACCGGAATTATTTGTAGTCGTAAATATTTATTTGTATTAGTGCGCACAATGTTTTTTTTTAATTTGGTTGGCTTTGCTATTTGTTTGACATTTAAATTGTTACGATAATTTTTTTGTGCGAAAATAATTTCAATATTTAAATATATTAAAAAAATATGAGTGGAATTATTCCCTTATTATATTTTGACCGTAAAATCAAAATTAGACGGTATAACGAGTATTTGCGTGATATCTCGAATCCTTTCAACATATCCGATCGATGATGAGTTGAATATTAATAAATAAATTAATATATTACAAACTATTTTATTTTTCAGTTTTATTGATAATTATAGATTACAAAAACATTTGGTTCACAGTTTAATTACTGATATTCGACCATTTGTTGATGACATCGACCATCCTATGAAAGTGCCACTTCATTTAGAAGTTTTGTTAACACTAAATTTTTATGCCTCTGGAAGCCACCAACGTCGAGTGGAGCTTGACGCGTTCGCTATTATGAGTCAAACCAAAATTTCGCTAAGCATTTCTAAAATTAGTAAAGTGCTTGGGACTCAGTTAATTCACCAACATATTAAATTTCCAGTATCTTCAGCCGAAGCTAATATTAATAAAACACTATTTTATAATAAATATGGTATACTCGGCATCACAGTTGGGCGTGTAAATTACAAAATGTAATTTACTGGGTTTTTTACATGTAAAATGTATGTAAAATGTAAACGATTATTTTATACATACTGTAAAATATAAATCAACTTTTTCATTACAATTATCGCCATCTGTTACTAAATCTCTTAATTAAAGAAAAATTGACTATATACTACAGTGTAGTGTATTTGTGTTTATTTATTGTGATATTTGTACATATGTATGCATGTAAAATAAAGTGCAACTTTCCTATGATAAGAAATATTTTGACAATGAAATCTTGACACCTGCTATCAATAAATGTAATTTGATGAACGCTTCGTTTTTGGTGAGAGGAGTTAGCATATGGAATTCCTTGAATGGTAACTGCTGGGTTTCAAAAAGAATATTTTTCCCAAATTTAATTATTAATGTATTAATAAATTTATCTAGTATTAATTCTATGGTAAGGTTAGTATTATGGTATTGCTGCAAACTTAGGTTATGAAAAATTAATTGTAATTAGAGTAAAAAAAATTAAATTGAATTAATAAAATTCACTACAGTTCCACGCTTAAATTCGATAATCATATTCGCTACCTCTTTACTATACTGGACATCAAAGGCATAATTCATAGGCATTTTATCGAATGGATAGAATAGGGCTAGTAATTTCAGGCAAACATTTATTTGATGAGGGTGAGACGGGTAGTGATAATTTGGTTGATTTTGTCCTGTTTGAAATTAATAAAGATTTAAATTTAAAACCCAGTCAAACGAGTATAGATTCACTTCATTCATTTCACTGCAGAGAATTATTTTATTTATGATTAAACGTCAAATTGCAATTAGTTTTCCGCTACATATTGAAAGAAATATGCACTCTTAAAAATATTTTATTTTAGTTTATTCAAATGTAGCTAGATGACACTATGTCACTAGTTGTTTATTTTGTCGAATATAAGAACTAGTTTAAGACGTAAACAGATGGCATTGTAGAAGGATAGGTGATTTTTATAGTCTCAATGTAGATAACTAAAAGTTGAAAATAATTATGATTAACCATTTAAATAAAATGTTTAATTGGATTTTCTAATGCAAGTTATTCTTATAAACAAATGTTTGTATCATTTATTCAATATTTTAAATTATTTCTGGACGGATTCTCGTTTTTTAAATATAATTTACATATTTTTGTAATATACACATTTTTTTTGTAATTTACGTTATTTACATGTAAAATGGAGAAAATGTTTTTTACATGTAAAACGCCCAACCCTGCCCGGCATAGTTGGTTTGATTGACTGCACTCACATTGCCATTACAAACATAAACAAAAAATATGAATACGCGTATGTTAATCGAAAAAGTTTTCATTCGATTAATACTCAAATGGTAACTATAATATTTTAATTAATTTTAGTTTAATATAAATGTTATTAATATAAAAATTTTAAATTATAGATATGTGATATTAAATCACGTATTTTAGCACTAAATGCGAGGTATCCGGGCTCCACACACGACTCCCATATATGGGATGGATGTATCATTTTGCCCGTAGTTAAAAGGTTGAATATAGAAGACAATAATACATGGCTATTTGGTAATATAAATTATTTAAATATGTATATTATACTACATTATTTAATAATATTATAGGCGATAGTGGGTATGCGTTGAAACCCTATATGATGGTTCCATAACGTAGCCCAACAACCATCCAGCAAACCAATTATAATATTGTTCACAGCAAAATAAGAAGCAATATTAAGCGCTGTTTTGGGGTATTGAAAATCGTTTTCGATGCCTTAAGCGTACCTCGGGCCTTCTACACTACACTCATGAGCGAGCAGCTAATATTTTTGCTTTATGTGCAGTGTTGCACAATATTTTAATTGCAAATAACTTCCCAGTCGAAATTATCCACGAAGATCATGATGAGCTTGTTCCTGTATAAAAATGCTTTTGAGGAAGAAAATTCGGGTGATATTAATAGAGAGTTTTTAGTAAATTATATTGACGAAAGGGGCATCATTGTTTAAATTAAAATTAATTTTACTTTGTAAGGGAATAGAAAATTTAATTTCGACCACCAAAATTTGTTTTAAATTATTTTTTCTAATCAACATTTTAATTAGTTAATTTTCAAATAAACGATGAAATTATAAAACTAGCATAAGTGTGGCTTCAAAAGTCTCAAATAGAGATGTGGTAATGGAAATACTTATATTAAATGTGTACTTATGTTAAAAAATAAAACATTTTCATAAATAAGAAAGTTTTTTATTATACAAGTAATCTAATATAGACCTCATTTATTATGTTTGTTACTTAGCCAAAAATATTATTTAAAAATAATTAAAAACTTTAATTTATCGGAGCTGTTGGCCATCAATTCATTTTCCAATACTGAAATTTTTATATGTATAATATTATATTATATTAAACTATAATATACTGCCAATACACTTGGACAACGTTAAATCAAAACAGTATCAATATTACCATCCACAACATATATTATAATTCATTTATTAATGAAATAAACTAAAATAAAAAATGTTTTATTAAAAAAATGTTATTAACTACACGTTGGGCTGTTCCTCTTCTCTAATAATTTTTTTATTTCTTTTAAAACTTCTAATGATGGTTGTGGCTGCAGTGGTGTTACAAATGATGGTGATATTAGATGCGATACAGATGGCTGTGGTATTATAAACGGTTGTATTAGCAAATCTAGCGATATCGAAGATGGCGATATCGAAGATGGCGTAGAATAATTAAAATATATATGAAAATAAAATTTGATTTGTATTAATGAATATTTATGACCAATCCAAAATCCTGGACAGTTAGTAAGCCATCTAAGTTCTCCATCCCACAAAATTCAATAATTTGTTGCTCTTCAGTGGTGAGCACGAGTTCGGCACATTCACCCCCACCAGTCATATTTTGTTGTGATCTATGACGGTTTAATTTTTTTAATATTTTTTTTTAGATCTTGCCAAGCCTGAAATATAAATATATAAAATTTTGAATATATGTTTTGTTGTTAATTCATTCAATAATATAATTACTCGTTTCCACTGTTCTACTTTTCGTTGGACAGGCGACAACAAATTCAAAGTGGAAGTTATTTCTTGCCATAACTCAACCCTTCGTTGATGGCCGCCGGTTTGGCAAAATCCAAACAGCACATCAAAGTTATTTTTCACGAATTGAATTAAAGCGGCCTTTTGTTCTGAATTTATACGATTCTATGGAAATTAGTATTATATTAATACTATTATATGCATACTATTTAATACTATTACTGTAGAATTCCTTTTGATTCTAAAAACACAAACCAAAATAAATTATAGCAAGCAAGATTTATTCGAAAACTGACGTTTCTTTCCTATGTTGATTTTTATAGCTACAGAAAAAATTTACGAAAAATTTTTGATATTTTGATTTTGACATAATTCTATGTACGAGAAAAAAAATATTTTCTAGACAAAATTACCTATTTTTTGGCAAAAATAACTCGACATAACAAAATTAAAATATAATTTTATATAATTTAGTACTATTTCGGGTTTTCGGACAATCATTTTAATTTTTTTTTTCATTTTCACTTAATTAAAATTCACTTTAATAAAACCATTTATATATATATATATATATATATATATATATATATATATATATATATATATATATATATATATATATATATATATATATATATATATATATATATATAGCGACGTGTGACTGTGTACTCCTTATAGTCGTAGCATGAGAATATGTCATCTATAAGGAGGTGCACCAAAAAAATTTAAACCGGTTCGACCGATTCCATAGTTTTTGATACTTATCGTCACTAATACAATTCAAATAAATGATAGCACACCAAAACAATATTTTATACAATATACGGTGTACATATACAAAAGTCTCACTGTCTCATGGTCTCATTTAAGCAACAAAATTGAGGTTCAGAATTCAGAACCCTTAAAAATATTTTCATTGGAGATGTAATTGATAATATAAAAAAAGTTATTACTGAACTTTATTATTAACGCAAGAATTGAATTTGCCGCCATTTGTGAAGCAAATTGTTGGTTACCCTAAAAAAAACAATTTAACTGCTGAGAGTTTAGGGTTAGTAAAAATAGAGGATTACACAGACTACAACGTGTTTGTTTTATTGAACAATATCTCATGAGACATTGAATGGTCGTGTACTCTTTCGTTTTGGTGATCATAATTGGCGCCCTAGATTGTGTGATTTAACATTAGATTTATTTTTATGGGGTTATTTGAAGTCAAAGGTCAACAAGCCCATAACTACCTGTGCATTACAGGGTGAAATTAAACGCTGCATCAACAAAATTAAGCTACATTTATGCAGACATTTCGTGGAAAATTTCTTCAAAAGAATGCGTATGTGCCAGCAAAGCTGTAGATGCCATTTCCCAGATGTGTTTTTCCATAAATAACCTTATCCTATGTTTATGATTCAATAAAAAATTTAAGGTTAATTTTAAGGCACCCTTCTATATATACTAACATAAATTTAAAATATATTCTCTTCTGAATCCTTTAATTGTGAATTCATTTTATTTATCACAATTTCTAAAATCTAAGTAACTATTTTTGAAGTTCTACTTCTTTAGGCGCGTTATGAAAAAATGATGAGAGTGAAATTTTACGATGCGCGCGCATCATTGTGACACAAAATTATCATGTTGAAGTTGGCCGCTAAACCGTTCATTATTTAAACTACGGTTAAATATGTGCATGTAAAAAAATCTGTTTAATCAGGTTGCATTGAATTTTTTGTCACGAAATAATCAAAATTACATACGAAAGTTAACTAAGCGTTAGTTAACCGGTGGTTAACTTGTATTTTTTGTGAAACCGGGCATTAATAAAATATATTCAGTAGTGATTTAAATTGAATATTTTGATTAATATTATTTTCTATTCCTAAATATTAGTAAAAAAAATTGTGCTTATATACTTTTTCAAGTGCTCCAATATAATTGAGGTTAACTATCCGTATGTATTAGAAATAAATTTAATAAAACATATAATAAAAAAAATTTGTGATAATAAAAATTAAAATTAAACATCTAATTAAAATATTAATTTTTAATATTTATTATTAAATTGAAAAAATAATAAATATTTAAAAAATGAATAAACTTAAATTCAATTTTTGAAGTATCATTAAATTTATTTATTTACTTTTTAGATATTAAATAATCAATAATAAATATTTAAAATTAATAATCTTATAATATTTAGAATTAAAAAGCCAGGAATAAATTTGTTATTTCGTTGTGCAAAGTTGGTAGTTGTGACATTGTAGCGCATAATCGAATGAAATTATCCCAATAAACCGAATAACGATACTACAAATTTATTTCTGTAAGCAAACCAAATGTTGTGATGGCGGTAGCATATATATATTATATATATATATATATATATATATATATATATATATATATATATATATATATATATATATATATATATATATATATTATTAAATTATTAATTTTCAATTTTTAATATTTATTATTAATTTCTAATATCTAATTCTCTACAATAAATCTTATTTTCATCAATCTAAGAGTCTTTTGAACCTACATTTCAGTTAGCTACCACCAGTGCTAGTACAAATCGACCAGACGTCTCAACGGTGTCCAGTACTGGTATTGCTGATCATGATGGTGATAATTTATACGATTCATTTGTATCTACTTCAACACATGACAATCGCAACTCTATAATTGTACAAGCTGAGGTGCATATGGCTAATTCTCCTGCGGTGTATAATTACAGTACATCAGAAAATACTTTATTAGCAGACATAGATCAAAACCGACTGCTTCAAGATCAATAAACTATTCAACAATTAGCTGAGGCCCCGAATGTACATATTTTATCCACTCTAGAGATTGTACACGATCAGGAGCGTGATTTATTAAATCAAGACACGATTATGGATCAGGAATTACCTCCACCAGACGGTCAAGCCATTCATTCCAATTCTCCGGAACAGTTTATTAATGCATCCATTGATGAACTCATAGACGTAGATATTTCTTTGCCGTATGGTAATTTTCGACAGTTAGAAAGAACTCATCAGGAATTTAAAAAAAAGTTTCTAGAAAATCCTTTTGAATATCCATGTTCAGTATGTGACAGGTTGTGGTTGTTCAAGATTATTTGAAAAGGCCGTCTCTTGAACATAAGGAAATTCTAACAAAAATTATACCTAATATACCAGCGAAAAATACGAAGCTTTGCAACACATGCGTTCAAGCATTAAACAAGAAGAATATTCCCTTAATGTCCACATTCAATGGTTTTAAATATCCAGATATACCTCAACATCTACCACCTTTAAATCTTGTTTCTGAAAGACTAATTTCACCTCGTATTCCTTTCATGCAAATCAGAAGATTGAGGCATGTTAATGGTCAGTACGGTATTTTCGGTCAAATAATTAATGTTCCTATTTCAATTAGTAATATGGTTAAATCTATTCCAAGGAATATTGATGATGACTATTGTATAAATGTACATATCAAACGTAAGAAAATTCATCGATCTAGCTACTTACAAAGTATTGTTAATAAGCGTACTATTAAAAGTTGGCTACGATTTTTAATTCCGTCACCATTGTATGTACGATATTAAAGTTGATGAGTCATTCTTTAATGATAATCAAATTCACGATGAAATTCAGCAAAATGATTTCAGCGAACATATTCCTATAGAAGAAAGTTTTACGGCTCAACAGCATACATTATTGTGGAATGAAGAACAATACTTACGTATTGCACCTGGTGAAGACAATGTACCTGAAAGTTTATTATTTGATGAACATGCAGAGGAACTTTCCTTTCCCGCAATTTACTTGGGTCAGTTCCGTAATTTTAGGGATGGTGTTAAAGTAACCCCTTTCATGATGGTTTCTAGTGAGCTAAGACGATCTGATCGTCGTGCAGTTACACCGTATCATTTATTATATATGGCGATGAAGATTATGAGGAAACGAGTTCGTGATTCTCTCACAGTTGCGTTCAAACACGTTGGTACAGATATCAAAATTACTCGAAAACAAATAAAAGATGATCAGGACGTTCATAATTGTATTGAAACCAATCTTGCGTTTCTAAGAGCAATTCCAAATTCAATATGGTATTGGATGGATCGCAAAAATGATCTTTTTGCTATGATCAGACAGTTTGGAAAACCGACTATATTTCTTACTGTCAGTGCCAATGAAATTGGATGGAAAGATTTGCTCGAAAAGCTCTACAAATTCAACCACAACGGTGAAACTATTTCAGAAGAAATGACCGAGCTTCTCCATTATCTTCAAAAAACAACTCTTGTCAATGAGGATGTAGTTACTTGTGCTATATATTTTAACAAATTGGTCAATGTATTGATGAATCTTTTACAATCACCAAAATTCAGTCCGTTTGGGAAATATTATGTTGTTCATTATTTTAAACGTATTGAGTTCCAGCATCGTGGTAGTCCACATGCACATATACTATTGTGGCCAGCTAATGCTCCAGTGGATGCACTTCATAAAAATAGGTTGGATTCTATCGCATTAACTGATTACTTGATATCTGTTTCATCTCGAGAAGCATCAGGTAACATTAAATTACAAAGACATAAACATACATTCACATGCTATAAGAAAATAGTGGCAAATCAACCTCAGCATTGCAGATTTGAAGCACCTTTTATGCCTTGCCGATCTACTACAATTTTATTACCTATGCAGAAAGAAGAGCCTGATTTCAAGAATTATGCTAAACGTTACAAAGATATCCGGATTAATTTGGAAAATAATGATTATCATCATATTGATTCTTTTTATAAGAGTAACAATATTAATTCAGATGATGATTATCACAATATACTTCGAGCTGGAATTAAGAGGCCACGAGTTTTTGTCAAGCGTCAACCATGTGAAAAATGGCATAATCCGTTTAACCCCTTTATATTTAACATTGTTAAATCCAATATGGATATCCAATTCATTACCGAAGAATATTCATGTGCTAGTTATGTCGCAGAGTATGTCAATAAAACTAACAGAGGCATTAGTCATCTTCAGCGATTGATTATTGAAACTATGAATGAACATCCAGAGTTTGATGTCGTTGAAATTACAAGGATAATAGGTGTAAATATGCTCAATAGTGTTGAGATAACAAGTCAAGAGGCGGCTTGGTATCTCTTGCGAGAACCGATGTCAAAGTGTTCTACTGTGGTCACCACTATTCCCACTATGTGGCCATGTGATCGTCAACGTATAAGAAAAACACAAAAAGAATTAGACGCGATAGGCGTAGGAGAAGATTCAACTAATATTTGGAAAGAAAATTGGTTTGACAAATATGAACGTCGACACGAAGATTTGGAAAATATTACTCTTGCTCAGTTTGTTGCTAATTACACCATTAAAGCAAATGGTACTTACTCAACAAGAAAAGTGCCACGTGTTATCCGATACCGAAATTTTGATATGGGACAAGATTTTAATGAATATAAACGTGAAATGGTTACGTTACATATTCCTTTCCGAAATGAAGATGCGGAAATACTCGCTGAAATGAAATTTATCGATATATATAATAGGAATGAAAATGAAATTTTAAATAATCGAAAAGAATTTAAATATAATTTGGATGTCCAGAAAGTAATTGAAATTTCTCGAAATTTATGCCGAGAAGATGGTTTCAATGATGAAACTGAAGTACAAGATGTTGCTAACATCGCATCTGAACCAAATCCATTTCAAAATTTATATAATAATCCTCTTTCCGATGTGAATAGTGATCTTCGTCTAGCTGTACTTAATAAACTTGGATCTATCGCTAAAAACGAGAAAATTTAATGCCAAATATAGAGTTTTACGAATTGATGAGAATGACAAATTATAAGCAAAGAGAGCTCTTGCTACATGTAATTTCAAATCTATTAACTCCAAACCGTAGTCCATTTCAAATATTTTTTACGGGTCCAGCTGGATGTGGTAAGACTTTCGTCATAAAACTTATCATGGAAATGTATAATCGATATAATGAGAATGATGGATGCTGTAACTCGTACATAGCCTGTGCTTCAACAGGCAAAGCTGCTGTTGCCATTGACGGAACTACCGTACATACTACCCTAAAAATATCTTTGTCGAGATTACTTCCACTAAGCACTGAAGTAGCACATCAATATAGGTTTATATTGATATGCTAATATCAATATAAACCTATATTTCGCTATATTTTAACTACAACTTTTGCTTCACATACACCTAAGAGAACAACACCATAGTGTTGTTCTCTTAGGTGTATGTGAAGCAAAATATTGTTTTACATCTGTAGATGTTGGCGCTTACGGTAACCAAAGTGATTTTTCAAAATAGTGGATTTGGAAAGCAATTGAAGGATGGTACAATTGACCTTCCAGTTAGTAGAATGCTACCTATTCCACAATAGATTTTCCATTTTATTTTGCGAGTAATGCTGCATTTCCGTTAAAGAAAAACCTAATGCGTCTCTATCTTGGAAGGTGCCTTTCGGAACATAAACAAATTTTTAGTAAAATGTTATCACGTGCTAGAATCCGTATCGAAAATACTTTCGGTATTTTAGCAAATAGGTGGCGCGTTTTGGGAACCACCATTATGCATCTAAAAAATGCACAAAAAGTTGTGCTGGCTACTATTGTGTTGCATAATTTTTTAATGATCCATAAATGTCAAACTTACTGTCCAGACGATTATGTTGATAGTTCGCAAAACGGTACTGAAGTTCCCGGAGCTTCGCGTGAGTATATATATATATATATATATATATATATATATATATATATATATATATATATATATATATATATATATATATATATATATATATATATATATATATATATATATATATATATATATATATATATATATATATATATATATATATATATATATATATATATATATATATATATATATATATATATATATATATATATATATATATATATATATATATATATATATATATATATATATATATATATATATATATATATATATATATATATATATATATATATATATATATATATATATATTTATATATATATATATATATATATATATATATATATATATATATATATATATATATATATATATATATATATATATATATATATATATATATATATATATATATATATATATATATATATATATATATATATATATATACATATATATATATATATATATATATTTCTGTTAACACTGTGATATATACATTTATCCCAGATAACACTAGTAGATTATTCTATTGTGTTCAATCCCGAATAAAAATAAAAATTCAATTTATTGCTTCCTTTTGTTATGCAGTAAATATTTATAAAAATTTCCCATTTTTTTGTTGCTATTTAGAACGGGAGGTGAGCGTCGGTATGGCGTATAAGGAAACGTATTGTAAATAATCAAATTTAAATTATCAAAATATTCGTGTCTTCAAATCATACATTTCCGTTTTAGATTGTGTAAAGCTAAACAAACAAAAAATGAAGAAAATGTGAAAATCATTCATCCCATTTTTCAATCGCGTTTAGATACACAACAGAAAGTCGTCAGCATGTAACAGCATGATAATATTACATGTTATTCGATTTTTATTTTATGTGTTTATATTAAAATAAATGATATATTTTTATTGTAAATTAAATAATAATAATGTGCTTAGAGTATTAAAGCACACACACACAGATACACACGTGTATATATATATATATATATATATATATATATATATATATATATATATATATATATATATATATATATATATATAATAATATATATATATATATATATATATATATATATATATATATATATATATATATATATATATATATATATTATTGATAGCAAATTTGCCAAAATTCTGAAGTTAATCGACGGAGTGGACCTTTATATTATAGCCGTTACTGAAACTTGGCTTAAGCGTTGGGTGTCATCTAAGTCCATTCATATACTTGGTTTCTCTTTAATTAGAAATGATCAACCTAGTCATGCTGGTGGTATATACGTTAGGGATAATATGTATAAAGTGGAGAGTTATCGATAAATCCGTTAGTGGCCTTCGGTCGTTTAAAGATATTAATTATGAATCGAATATTGAAGGGTAACAAGACTCCTGAAAATCGGTCAAATAAAACGGGTTTTATTAGATAGAAAATTTTATAACATTAATGTTTAAACATGATTTCGGCCATGTGGTTGCCACGGCTGGCGCGTGCAGGACGCAATCTGGAACACAAATTTTCGCAAACTTTTCGCACCATTTAAAGCCGTATTTCACCAATAACTCTTCGAATGTTGATTTCCAGATGTTTAATTTTTTCTGGTTTATCGGCGTAGACAACTGACTTTACATAACCTCAAAGAAAATAATCCAATGGGGTTAAATCTACAATCTTGGTGGCCAATTAATTGGATCAATACGAGAAATTATTCTTTCATCAAAAGTTTCTTTGAGTAAATCAGTTGTAGCGCGCGCTGTGTGGCATGTGGTTTCGTTCTGTAGGAACCACATGTCAGCAAAATTAATACCAGCTAATCGAGGTACGAAAAAAATTCTCATCATATCCCTATACCGCTCACCATTGATAGTAACATTCTGATCATCATCGTTTTTGAAGATATATGGACTTATGACCCCGCCAGCCCATAGAGCGCAACAAACAGTAATTTTTTGTGGATGTAATGGTGTTTCGGCAAAAGTTGGTGGATTATCCTCACTCCAAATCTGACAATTCCGCTTATTTATATACCCATTCAACCAAAAATGGGCTTCATCGGAGAACAAAATTTTGAATTCAAATTCAACATCAATATCAAATTGTGCTTCAGCCCATTCGCCGAATTGGCGTCACTTACGATGGTCGTTTGGCTTTAATTTCTACACAAATTGGACCTTGAAAGCTTTTAAGCCAAGATCTTAGGACACAATCCCTGTTTCTTAGAAAGGCAACGAATTGATTGATTTGGTTCTTCTTCAATGCTTTCCTGTAGAGCGGCTATATTTTTTTCAGTGCGTACTGTTCGGCGTCTCACGGGATACACATTATCATTAAGAGTAAAAATGGTCCGAAAACGATCTTTTTTTAATCGCATTAGCCACTCTGGAGGACGATTGTGTACGCCATAATGGACGAAGTGCACGATAAGTTTTACGAACAGAATCATTATTTTGATAAAAAATTTCAACAATTTGTAACCGTTGCTCTGATTTTGTTTAGTTTGGTTTGAAATGTCAAACCAAACTAAACAAAAAGCAACTATTAGCTGTTAAATGGGTTGTCAAATAAAGCAGTGTTGCTAACTCAAGGTTGTGAACCTATAAAAAAACACCCTTTAGTACTTTCCACAATTTTGGTGATAAATCCTTCGTTCGTTGTGGTTTTCGAAGCAAAACTAATATCTTATCTAATTATAAAAATTGCCGAAGCATTGACAAACATAACGAGAAGAAAATGTACACAAATAAGAGCGAACTAATTATAGCATCCGAGATATACTAAAAGAAATGCATATAGATCCACCAATAACTTATATATCTCGGTTTTTGAGTAAAATGCATTTAATGGGAAAAAATGTTAGGGATATTTTAAGCTTTAACCAAATTATCAGGGTTCCATTCGAAAATCTCCAGATAATTCAATATCGAAATATGATTTCGAGAAAATCACACTACGATAGAACAATTTCATAGAATAACAGACACAATCAAATATACTTTGGGCTGCGATCGGGCGACCGGTATCATTATATTTGTTCATTGCATTTCGATATAATGGGGCCTCTGCAAAATCCGGCTATCGTGTAATGAGCCTTGTTCACCGCAATGTATGTCGATAAATCGTTTATCTGAATCGAAACCCATTTAGAGGTTGATGCTATATAGCCACGCTTTCTGTTAGAATATGCCACTTTGTCGACTTATGGGGCTTTAATAGTAATGTGCAAGCAATCAATCGTAACCAATGATTGCTATAATGTGAAATGGTTCAGTTTTACGCTTATACCAAACAAAAACCAATTCAAAATCAGCGTAT